>CAUYQG010231939.1:0-11731 GCA_963574415.1 Tarsius wallacei | reverse complement strand
CCGTTTTGGGGAAGCTCTTTGATGTCAGTGGAACTAGGTGCCAAATGTAGTGGAGCGGAGGAAGAACTCTGAGACCTATGTTTGTCCTGTTCAGTGTGGAAAGGAGGAAGGCAGTTCTCAAACTGCTCTGGAGCAACTGGGAGGAAGGAACTTGTGTAGGACTCCCAGGAACCAGCACACAACCTGTCTCCTCCCCTGACCAGCTGTGGCTAGGCGGGACCTGTGGTCTCTGCTTGTGCAATGGGAAGAGAGTAACTTGAAGAATGAAAGCCTAGAATATTTTCCTATGGTGCTGAGGGACAGGGGCACTAAAAGGTTAGAGTTGGTAGTACCAACCAGAATACTAATCCTGTTCATAAGGACAATTGACATGAATTGGTGGCTTACTGGGTGCCAAGCACTGGGCTAAAACACATTACCTAAATTATTGAGTCACCACTACAGCTGCCTGTGAGTAGGTACTATATTTTAAAATATTATTTTAACTTTTGGTGAAATGCACAAAGATTAATCCGAGTTAAAGTTTAGTGCATTCACATTGTTGTGGAATTAATCTTTTCATCTTGTAATCTGAGACTTTGTGCCCATAACCAACAACTACCCATTCTCCCCTCCTGCAGGTCTTGGCAACTGCCATTTTACTCTCTGTCTCAATGAATACGACTACTCTAGGTATCTTATCTAAGTAGAATCATACAATATTTGTATTTTTTGATTGGCTTATTTCACTAAGCATAATGTCCTTAAGATTCCTCTATATTGTGGTATGTGTCAGAGTTTCTTCTTTTTAAGCCTGGATAATATTCCATTTTAATGGACATACCACATTTAGGTACTATTTTTTACCTTTATTTTGTAGACAAAGAACGACCTGAGGCTACCAGGGGTTAAGTAATTTGCCCAAAGTCACTCAATCAGTAGTGGAACTGGTTTGGACTCAAGTACCTTGACATCAGAGTGCTTGTGACCAGGAGCAAGCAGATATTGGATTCTGGTTGGTAAGAGTGTGACAAACCAGGGTGATTCTAAACTGGACAGTGACACCCCCACATGCATGACTGTGACATTTCAGTAAACTAAGTGTTCCAAAAGACTGTACACAGGAATGTTCATTTGTTTGGTATTGACCTCTAGGAAGCTCAGAGCTAAATTTGAAGCCCCCTTATAACTGGTGGTATGAAACTTATGGCTCTTATTTTTTGTATCCCTTTTCCCTTTCTATTCCTCAATTTCCTATCTCCCTCTCCCATTTTTTTCACATTAAAAATCATGAACTCTTTGCATCTTTAGTCAGGTACTTCAGACTTTTCTGGAACAAAGCAGAATATGATATCCAGTATTTCTAGTCATTATTAGGTTTCTGGAATGGTGGACAGAAATTGAAGATGTGATTTTTCTGGCCGGCCTCTGCTCCTAATTCAGTGTTGCACCTGGGCCATTCTGAGTCTCACTTCTCTCACCTGGAAGATGAAGTTGTTGATGATGGTGGACGTTTAGTCTGTGCTGAGCTCTACGCTATGCTCTATGTGGTTTATCTTGATTCATAGGAGGATGTGGGCGATTTAGTATCTCTAATTCTGACACATGCCACAATATGGTTGAATCCTGAGGGCATCTATATATTTTCTCCCACACTCTCTCAAGTCAGGTGTTATATGCATTTTGCCTTTGAGAAAAATAAGGCCTAAGGAAGTGAGAAAGTTTGCCTAAACACCTGCAGCTGTTGAATGCATTAGTGACCTTGTTTGTTTGACTCTGAAGCCCAGGATGTTAGCCACATTGCTGGACCACTTTTTCTTTACATAATCTGACAGGTTTCTCCCATCGGTGGCATGTATTCATCGAATTTTATTAAATCTTTATTGAGTTCCTACTTCGGTGCCTTGCACTGTTCTTGGCACTGTCCCAGTACTTGATTTTGAGCAAAGAATAAGATACACAAAACAATGATTCTTTGGAGTTTACACTCTGGTATGGGTGTGTAGAGGAGGCAGATAAGAAGTGAATACATGAATAAGAGGGACCGATAAGTGGCTCAGAGGAGGAGACACAAAGAACATTCTGACTGTGAGTGAGTGGAGGAAGGGATCTGGGAGGTCATGTTTGAGCTGAGATGTGAGTGATAACAGCCGTATAGAAGTCAGGAGAATGAGCGCTGTAGGCAGTGGAGACAGAAAATGCCAAGGCCGTGAAGTGGGAAGAATTCTGTGTTTGAAGAATGGAAGGAGCAAGATGTTCTGGCAGGTCATGGGCTGCAGGGGGAGAAGTGGGAGAGGAGAGCCAGCAAGAGCCAGTAGGTGTTAGTAAAAGAGACACCTGAGCTTCTTAGACCCCAGTACAGGTGTGATAGGAACCACCTGAGTTATGCTTTACAAGCATCATTCTGGGAGTTGTGTGGGGAACGGGATTGTAAGGTGGGGAGCAAGAGAAGGAGCAAGGAGGTTAGGAAGACACTTTTGCCATAATCCTGGTGAGAGGCTGTGGTTACTTTGATTAGGGGGGTAGAAGTGGGGTGGGAAACAAACAGGTAGGTCAAGGGCATATTTTGGAGCAATTGTCTATATGGTATCAAATGTGATTTCTTCAGAGAAATGTCAAGCTAAATGTGCAGGAATATGAGAGAACCAGAGGGAAATGAAAATATGCACAATTGGGGGCGGCGGCAGCAGTGGGGGGGTGTTGCACAGATAAGCAACTGGAATTCCAGGACTAGGAAGTGTGTCCCCATCACCTCCTGCTTCCTGTCTGATTTCTAACCTTGACCTTTTGGCCAGTGAACAGAGGACAGTGGCTTCCTGCCTCTGACTTCCTGGCTGAGAGCTGTTGAAACGCCCCAAAATAAGCCCTGCAGAATGTGCAGCTTCCTTTGCTCTCCCTGGGTATTTTTATAAAACATTCTTTCCCACCAAGAATAAGGAATGTTTAGAGTGTGTTGACTTTATGGGCTGTATTTAACACACTGTTTTTTCATGATGTGTTGTCTGTTCTTGCAGAGATTTCTGCCTCCTGTAAACTCCCTGGTGAGGAGCCTTCAACTCCCATGTAAGATGGCCTGGAAGACTCTGTGGAAGCCCAGAAGAGCTGGGGCTTGAAAGGTCCTCCTTGGCTTGAGGACTGTGGTTCAAGGGCACCTACCAACCTTCCTTTTCCATTTCCATTTGAATTCACACTTGTTGGCCTTTGTAATTCCTTTTAACAGGCTAGACTTTCCTGTAAATTCTCTATTTTTCAGTAGAGAAACTGGTTTCAATAAAGTTAGGTGATTTAGTCAATGTCTTGCAGCAAGGTAGTGGCTGAATTAGGGTGAGAATCCAAAATCCCTGTCTGAGCCCTGTGTTCCAGCCACCAGGCCAAAGTGACCTTACTGGTGACCTCATCCCCTTGGGTATCCCATGGCAATCTTATACAACAATCAGCCTAAGCCCAAAGATGCTTGAGATCTAAAATTCATTCCTGAGGCTTCTTCACACACTCCTGTTGCAGTCCGTAGATACCAGGTTAAAAAAAAAATCAATTTAACATCATCTCTTAAAAACTGTTTGGTTATTGCTCATTCGAGTTTCTTTTAAAATTTCTTTTGTATTACCTATTCATTTAGTCAACAAACATTTATTGAGTTCTTACTGTATGCCAGGCATTGTGCTAGGTGCTGAGGATTGATTCAAAGATAATTTGGAGGCGTATGGAAGGGGAGTGGATAATTACAGCACAGTGAGATAAGTGCTGTAATAGGGGGATATAGAAAGAGCTAGAAATAGCACTATGAATAACATCTCTGAACAAATTGCCTTCTTTTTTCCTTTTGGATTATTCCCTTATGTATATTGCCCAAAGTGGGATTACTGGGTCATTTAAAAGATGAAAACAATTTGGCACAAAAAGATGTAATGACTTGTCTGGGGAATACAGCTCAATTTTCAACAGAGGGGAAAAAAATGTTGACAACTCCAGATTTAGAACACTTCAACAGGAGGAATGGACAGTTTTTATACTATCCTTTCAGCATGGCAGCTTTCAGGGGGAGCACCTATTCTAAACACGTAAACCTGCGTGTGGAAACCCATGTCCTTATATTTATTCTCGCAAATTGTTCTCTCAAGAACCTAGCTATATATGTTATTGCTTCCATTTTACGAATGAGGAAACTGTGCTGTCATTAAAAGGAAGTAACTTGTTCAAGATCCTGTAGTTAATAGGTGGCAGATCCAGGAGCTGAGTATAATACCTTTGATTCTGTAACTCCTTTCTTGTTCTCTATGCTGTTACCAAGTGAGGGTGCCTGTGCTCTAGCTGGGATCTGAAATTTATCTAATGCGTCACAGAGATTCTTCTCAAGAAGGTCAGAATCTATGAAATAGGTGTAAACTTTTATCCCCAAAGTCATAACCAGGTAGCAGAACCCCAAAGGATGCAAGGGCACATTATTCCTGACCCTGACTCAGGTCCTGAAAGGCTATTTACATGGCCCTGTCACTGGAACACAGAGTTCCAATTAAAGCTGTGCAATGTTTATTATTTCTATAGCATTTAATGGCACTGAACAAAAACTCTTACCCCTGGTGTCCATAATAGCCAGGCACAAATATGGGCCTACAGTGGACTTCTGGGATGCTCCTGCTTACTTGTCTTTAAATCTGACACATTCCCTGCCAATCCCTAGATGCATCCTGCATTTTTTTAACTTTGTGCCTTAGTCCATGCTGTTCCCTTAGCCTGAGATGATCTCTCCCATCTTCATACGTAGAATTCCTGCTTCTTCTATAAACTGCATAGATGCCACCTTTGGAAGGAAGTAATCCCTGATCGCTGTCTGCTCCCCACCATCTACTTCTCCGCACTAGAAGTGATCTCTGTTTTCTGTTCTGCTTACTCACACTGCAGTTAGCTGTGAGGTAATAGAGCACACATGTATGGTGCTTACAAGCATGGGATCTGGATTTGAATTCTGGCCGTGATACTTTCTAGCTGTTAGCTAAACTCCTTGAGCTTGAGTTTCCTCATCTGCCAAATGGGTATAAATGATAGCTAAGACTCCCTCTGAAAGCTGCTACGTTGACAAGAGAAGTGCAAAAACTGCCCAATCCTCATGATAAAGTAATTTAAACTTGGGGTTGTCAGCAATTTTCCTTTCCCCTGTCATTATTGCATTTTTTTAAGCCAGAGTCTTACACTGTTGCCCAGGCTGCAGAGGTGTGATTGTGGCTCACTGCAGCCTCTACCTCCTGAGCTCAGGGGATCCTTCTGCCTCAGCCTCTCGAGTAGCTGGGACTACAGGCATGCACCACCATACCCGGCTCATTAAAATTTTTATTTATTTTTATTTATTTTTATAGAGATGAGGTCTTGCTATGTTGCCTAGGCTGGTCTCAAACTCCTGGGCTCAAACAATCCTCTTGCCTTGACCTCTCAAAGTGCTGGGATTACAGGCATAAACTGCCATGCCCATCCATTACTTTTTTTTTCCCCCTTGAGCCACGGTCTCACTCTGCTGCACAGGCTGGAGTGCAGTAGTGTTTTGGAGTGCAGTCATGGCTCGCTGCAGCCTTGACCTTCAGGGCTCAGGAGATTCCCTCTGCCTCAGCCTCCCGAGTAGCTGGGACCACAGGTGTGTGCCACCACAACCAGCTTGTTTTTTGATTTTTTTATAGGGATGAGACCTTGTTCAGACTGGTCGCAAACTCTTGGGCTCAAGCAGTCCTTCTGCCTTGACCTCCCAAAGTGCTGGAATTGCAAGCGTGAGCCACTGCACCTGGCCATTATTACATTTTTAAAATGACATCACCCCAGGTCACAGTGTGTTATGCAAATTTGGGTTGTTATCTGTGCTTCTGTGGCACTTGCCACAGAGATGACTTATCATTCCTTCTAGACAAGGAGCTCTTTAAGGACAGAGAGGATATTGCATCTTCCCAAGACCTTCATATGGGAAAGGTGTGGGTTAAGGGCAACTCTGAGAGCCCCCCACCTCGACTTCTCTGTGGGTGGGGCCGCAGAGAGAGGGTCCCTTCAAAGGGAGCTCTCCTACCCTCGGTATGCTTGAAAGCAGATCACTGAAGGGGATTCATTTCTTAAAGGGATATAGCTCTACTGTTTATCTGTCTTTTGTGTCATTTCCATAAATGCAACACCTGTGAGTCTCAAGGTCCTCCATGTGTATCTACAACATTCCTTTCCAGCCTCGTGTCCCCGTGCATCCCTCGACGTCCTCTGCCACTGGTCTCACCAGATTAGTTGCTTTCCCTGAGAACAGCCTGAACTCATCCTCCTCAAGGCCTTTGCACATCGTGTTCCCTCAGCCTATTTTCTTCCTCATACATGGAAATCCTCTTGGGTGTTCAGGCTTAGTTTAGAAATCACATCATTTGCGGAGAAGTTCCAGACCCTCAAAAGAACATTGCATGTACTTGTGCTTTTGCCACTTTTCATTCTGTCTTGTGTGTTCCAGCATGTTCCCAGTGAGCTCTTGGAGAGCTCTAGGTGTGTCCAGCTCAGCCCCTTCACCTGCTAGGTCCACATACTGCTTTTATCAAGGACAGGGGGTGCTAGCAAACCTCTCTTTGGTGCATTTTTGAATGCAGAACATGTGACATCGTGCCAGCTAACAGTTGCACCAGAGAGGATTCCGAAGCCCGTACGAAGATTTCCCATGATTTTGTTTGATCATGAACCCAGCCATTTGAATTCTGTTTTTGAATTGGCCTGATATCAGCTCATTGCTAACCTTTCTCAGGTCTGTTTCTGACATACCAGTAGATGTCTGCTTAGTGCCAGGGCTCTGAGCTTTTTATTTCACTTAACAGCACATCTTTCGAAACAAAAACAAAACAAAAACAACAGAAAGGTGGAATTCAGGAAGGGTTTACCTGCTTCTAGTATGAATTATTATTATTATTTTCTTTTTTTAGTTTGAAAATGTAGGCCTTGTTTTTATCCCAAAGCTTCTAGAAATGTATAAATAACAGGATTTTTAAAGTTATATTTATGCCCCAGCAGAATAACTGTCCATGGGATAGTTGTAGCTGCATATTAATAAAGCCTATGTCATGGAGATTGATTTTGAAGACCTGGGTCCAAATCCTGGCTTTAACACTTACTGGCCTGGAAACACTGGGTTTATCGGTTTTGAAACTTGGGTTTGGAGGCCATTTTCAAATGGCATTTCCAAAAGAAATTTGCTCTTGAAGGAAAATACCTAGATGCATACATTTTCATGAATGCCTTTTATTTAATTTCTTAAGTGATAAGTAAATGAACTTACAGTCAGGAGATATATAGTATCTAACAGACTTAAGGAACATACATGGCTTGTAAGACTTGATTTTAGTCCAAATAAATGACAACGACAGAAGCATAGGTGTTAAATTATAGAAACCTTGGAAAGGAGTGAACTCACGTGAATCAATGCATGTTATATGCAAGCTTTGTGCTGTACGTGCTGATATGGAATCCCAGGAAATGATTACATAGACCTCGATGGGCAGGTAGTATTAGCCAGGTTCTGCAGACAGGGAAGCTTGAGCTTAGAGAGGTTAAAATTATTTACACAAGTCCAGTATCAAATCCTTGAACTTTAGACTGCACTCCTGATGGCTTCTAGAAATCCTTTCCATTTACAGATGTGAGGAGACCTGCTTTTACATTGTTGATTTTTTAATCCTTTCCCTCCGGGGCAGCCAATAATTCAGGGCCAGATACAGCAGTGGAAATCTGCAGCCTTGATGTCCCATAACTTCTTTAATGAATCTAGATGAGTGTCTTGAGTTTTCCTGCCAAAAATCTACTCATAAAATACCTCGTTTTGAGCTCCTTTGTACTCATTCATCAGCTTTTTGTTCTTTTCTTCTCTTTGGAGAGCTATTTACTGTTGCCCATCTCCACGTTTTAGGTCCGGAGTGTATTTGAAGGGGGCTTTATATTTTCTCTTAAAAAATACAGGAGGAAAATCAGGTACATTGACTATTTCCCACTGTCTTCATCTGCTATTTATGGGAAACCATGTGGAAGAGGTGGCAGGGAGCTGGGAATTTGGAGCCCTGGTTCTTATCTTGAATCTTTGGCTCACCAGGGAGAGAGAGGACTTTGGACCAAACCCTCCTTTCCCTTTTGGGGCCTCTGTATCTTTATCTGCGAATAGTGAGGGCACTATTAGGTGTTTCCTTAGATTTTAAAATTCTGCATGTTTTGTGGTGTCAAAACCATCAATTTCTGCTGAGCTGCGTAATTCTGCAGCTGTTTCTCTGATACTTTTCAATCTTTAGATTTAATCTATTCAACAATGTATAATTTTTTAAAGGGAAGCTTTTATAGACACTTCTGAAATATAAGGGAGGGGGGATAAATGGATGTTAAAAAATAGAAAACAACCAATTAAATAGTATACAGCATGTATTCTCCTTGGAAACTTACCACGAAATTGAGGAACACTTTAACAACTGGTAATTTAAATTGCATTTGAACTCTGCTAATGGTTTGTTTGCATGGGAACTTCAATCATCTCACAGCGGTTCTTTAGCAAAGCTGCTTGTTCTCTTTATGGAAAAGAATAAAAAAATTATTAAAAGAGAAGTTGACTATGAAAAGGAAGACCACTTTCATTTGTGCATGGAGGGAAGTCAGAGAGTCTGTGAGTGAGTCTCCCTCAGGGCCAAGGGTGGAGAGCTTTGCCTTTCAGTGAAGTTTAGAAATCTGGAAAGTCAGATGTCCTTTGCTACTGTTGTAGAAACTGTTCTGATTTTTCTCTTTCTGCAAGGAGAAGTGCTGGTTTCATGGGGTTTGGGCATTGGGGTGGGGGCAGGGCCATCTTTTTGTTTTCCATAAAACTGCACTTTTCATAGGTCTAATGTTGACCTCCTAACAATCCATTCCTCAGCAAGTTTGAAATTATGCCTCTCTCCCATTTTAGTGGAAATAGCTTTGAGCATTCTGATGTCCTTGGAGACCACTAGCTCTCAGAAAACTCCTTGATTTTCTGGGTTTATCTAGATTATGCTCCATTTTCCCTACTTAATTTCTTTCTGCTGTTGGGATACTGGGTGAGCTTTAAAGCGGGGTCTCAGCAGCCTGGGTATGTAAGCTCTGGTATTGCTCCAGGTGTGACTGATTGTATGACCGAGGGCAAGTGCCTCTCTCCAGTTAGTCTTGATGTCCTATGTCTAAGTGGGCAGTAGCTTGATCCAGGTGAGCAAGCCCTGGAGTGCCCACCACTACCGATGGGCTCGGGGAGTGACCATCTTCTACCCTTCCCCAGGCACTCTTATTAGTTGGAAGAATTGAGTTGTATCATTGTTAATATCACTCTTAGCTTTGAATTTACATTGGTACTTGAAGACTGAGTCAGATAATGTACACAAAACAATTATATAACTGGTTAGATAATGTTTAAAATGACAACAATGTAATGGGTGTGGTAGCTTTTCCAGTATGTGGATTTCTCCTGCATATGCAAAGGACAGGTTTTATAACAGCGCACTTCCCTTGGAATATATATCGTGTATTCCTTAGCATAAGAGTATTATTTCTTAAATAAAACCTGGAAAGAGAACTTACTAGGAAATGTCAAGATTGTCCAACTCTCTGATGCTCACAGGCAAGGAAACTAACGTTCAGAGGGGACATTAGGCCCCGTAGTTAGAAATTTACCTCTAAACTCATATAACTTGTCTCTTTTTATGTAGTGTAGTTCAGATTAATCTGTTATTTTTTTTCTTGTCTCCAATGACAGCATGTAACTAATTGATATATCTCTTGCACCTCCATTATTAAGATGAAACTGCATTCCCAAGCAGAGTTCAGATAGGAACTGAGGCATCAGATAGGAACACTGAGGCATCAGCATTCTCTTTCCCCGTCATTCTGAGACAAGTTAGTGAAATAAGAGTTCCAGGAGCTGACTGGGGCTTAGGAGATCTAGAGATAGACCATCAGAGTTGTCAGTTTCAAGCCTGGCATCATTCCCAGTATGGCCTAGTCAGAGACTTTATAAACCTGGCAAGTTTGGAGCTGGTCAGATATAAAGATTTATAAGCAACCTCCATCTCCCATTTTCCATAGGTGGGAAGTTTGAGGCTCAGAGACACAGCAGAAGACGACGAAATCCAGTCACCTGATTCCCAGTATACTGCTTTTTTCACTGGTTCACTGGGTGCTCATCAGAGAGAAGATATTGTTCCTCATTTGGTGAGTCCTACACAGAAAAGAAGACATTTCTCTGTTAAAATCAATGTACGTGTTTTAGTGGGTTTTAAAAATTAGTGGTTTCCATTTAAAGCATGGGCACCAGTAACTAGCATAGATTAAGAACTAGAGAAGATCCAAATGTCCTTCCCTTTTTTCTTGAGTTGATTTCATGGCAATGGGCAAGACATAATAATGCTAATAAAATATGTGGCAAAGCAAAGTCAAGGCTCAGCTCTTGGAAGGTGGCATGCAGAGAAATTGGAAGAAAATCTGGAATAATGATGATTTCAGGTTGCCAGTAATTGTATTGCTTTGTTCTTTCTCCTTTGGCATGGAGGGAAGTGTTTTTGAAATTGAAAGACCAAAATGAAAATGTCAGTGAACAGTGTTTTGGGCATTTGTGAGAAAAGAAAACAATATTATTTAGTGTCTCTTGTTTATCTCTGGGCAAGGTGCTTCTTCTTTCTTGACCTCTTTTTATTTTCACAACAATCCTTTTGAGGCAGGGGAGGCTAAATTTGCTTAGGCAAAGGGTGTGAGCTATTGTCTTGACAATGAGCTCCTTTGAGATCTGTGTATGAATCCTGCTGTGTACTCAAAGAGGAGAAAGGGGATCAGTAAGGTAAACTTTCCCTTGTGTTTTGGGGTACCTCTGTATTTAGTGGGTAGAGTAGAACATCAAGTTCTAAAAAAAATTGGCAGTGAAAAGAATCAACAGTGTAGGCCTGGGTGTGATGGCTCACTGCTCTAATCCTAGCACTTTAAGAGGTCAAGGTGGGTGGATTGCTGGAGCCCAAGAGTTTGAGCCAGTCTGGGCAAGATAGTGAAACCTCAACTCTACAAAAAAAAAAAAAAAGAAGAAAAAAAATGAGGTGGGCATTGTGGCATGTGCCTGTAGTCCCAGTTACTCTTGAGAGTCTAAGATGGAAGGATCTTCTGAGCCCAGTAGGTTGAATCTGCAGTGAGCTGTCATGGTACCCTTGCATTCCAAGCTGAGCAGCAGAGCAAGACCCCAATTCAAAAAAAAAAAAGGAGAATGAGAATTAAGTGTATGGTATACCCTGGGTGATGGGCAGATCTGAAACAAACAGTAGGGGAATCCTAGGTGAGGCTTCCTCTTAGGATTCTAGGTATGTGCCCTCCATGCTGAGGCCCATCCGTATGTGCTGCAAGTATTGGATTTATACTGAATTAAATAATATACCTTTCCATGTTTGTGGTGTAGTTTTCCAAAATAGAGCAGATGCTGTTGTGACTGGAAAAACCTACCTTCGTTTAAAAGTATGACTGAGTTTATAGTTGTATTTGTTGCTTTGTTTTTTCTTAATCAATCAGTTGTCTTAAAAGTACAACTAGCCGGGCTCGGTGGCTCAGCCTGTAATCCCGCGCCTTTGGGAGGCTGAGGTGAGTGGGTTGCCTGAGCCCGCGGGTTCGAGACCCGCCTGGGCAAGCAAGACCTCATCTCTACAATAAATCAAAAAATTAGCCGGGCGTGGTAGCGCGCACCTGTAGTTCCAGCTACTTGGAAGGCTGAGGCGGAAGGATCGCCGGAGCC
>CAUYQG010231938.1:0-34062 GCA_963574415.1 Tarsius wallacei | reverse complement strand
GGCTGAGGCAGAAGGATCACCAGAGCCCAGCAGGTCGAGGCTGCGGTGGCCGGGAGCGGCCACTGCACTCCAGTCTGGGCGACAGAGTGAGACTCCAACTCAAAAAAAAAAAAAAAAAAGTATATTGAACGTTTGTTGTTGTTGTTTTTAAAGAGATAGAGTCTTGCTCTGTCTCCCACTGCAACCTTGAACTCATGGCAACTCTCCCACCTCAGCCTTCCCAGTAGCTGGGACTATAGGCATGCACCACCATACCACACTAATTTGTTAAATTTTTTGTAGAGATGGGGTCCAGGCTGGTCTCAAACTCCTTGCCTCAAGAGAGTCTCCTGCCTCGGGTATTGAACATTTTTATAATAAATAAATGAGTAGGCAGATGAATCCCTGAACAAACAAACATTCTGAACTTATACATATAAAAAAAAATAAGATATTTTATATATTAAGTAGAAAAAAGCAAGACAGAACAAACTCTAAGGTATAATCTTGTTGTTTTTAAAAATAGTTTTGTTGCTATATTAAATATATGTTTACAAATGCAAAGAAAAGGCTTTAACATTGGTTTCTGGCCAGGCATGGCAGTTTACGTCTGTAATCCCAACACTTTGGGAGGCTGAGGTGGCGAATCACTTGAGCCCAGGAATACAAGAACAGCCCTGGCAACATAGAGAGACCTTGTCTCTATAGAAAAAAATTAAAAAATTAGCCAGGCATGATAGTGCGTGCCTGTAGTCCCTGTTTCATGGGAGGCTGAGGCAGTAGGATCACCTGAACCCAGGAGGTTGAGGCTGTGGTGAGCCATGATCATGACACTGAACTCCAGTGTGGCCACAGAGTGAGACTCCAACTCAAAACAACATCCAAACAGTGGTTTCCTCCGGAGAGAGGAAGTGAGATTGATGAAGAGGGATAAAAAGGAGATACTCCCTTTCTCCATCAAGGTGTCCTTCTGAATTGTTTGGAATGGTTACCAGGAACACATATAACTCTTGAAAACTTAAATGCAATTTGTAAAAATTAATAAAGAGGTCAAGAGATTGACAAAAATACCTTAAAATGTAATGTAGGTCTATACACAGAGGTATCCATTCTTCCATTTAGCAAACGTATACTGAATTGCTACTGTGTGCTATGTATTGTACTCGTCAAGGGAGAAACAGCGATCAACAACACAAAACTGTATTGACTTCATAGTCAAATTCATAGTCAGTAGTTCGTTGTCCATACAACAGATAATAAACTCACAATTACATTATCCAGTGGTGTGACAGATGTAAGCATAGGGTGCTGGAGAAGGATGAAAAACACCACCCTGAAGTGGGGGTGGGGACAGTGTAGGTAAAGCTTCCTGGAAGCCATGTTGTCCACAAGGAGTATAGACGTAGGAGTGCCAAGGCATATATGGGTGTCCTTCCGTATGTTTATATATTTATACATGTCTCTGTGTCTAGAATGTGTAAGCATGTATATGAAGTAAAAGTAAGTGACTGGGCTCAGTGACTTATGCCTGTAATTTTAGCACTTTGGGAGACCGAGGTGGGAGGATTGCTTGAGCCCAGGAATTCTAGACCAGCCTGAGCTACATAGTGACACCTCATCTCTACAAAAAATAAAAAATTAACGGGACGTGGTGGTGCATGCCTGTAGTGCCAGCTACTAGGGAAGCTGAGACAGAAGGATCGCCTGAGCCCAGGAGATTGACGATGTCATGAGTGTGCCACGGCACTCCAGCCTGGGGAACAGAATGAGACCCTGACTCAAAAAGGTGGGGGGACAGCACAAGCAAGCAAGCCATGTTAATAGCATGGTAGCACCACATATTGTGGCTGACACTGGAGCCTCAACCTTGGCCATTTCAGGGGCTCCGATAATCAAAAGGACTGTTTTTCTTGAGACTCTGGGGAGGGCATGAAGAGGAAGGAAAGACAGTGTGCCAAAGTTTCTGAGTGATCCAGCCTCCTTGAGAAATGTGGAGAGCATGATGACGTATGACCCGCACGGCTTAAATGATGTACAAACATTGGAATAATAGTGGCGAGTCCTTCCTTTGAAGATCCCCGAGTAAATAAAGACTCTCTTTTTCTACATGACAAGCTGGAGGCTAAGCCATTTCCCAAGTTGCAAAGACCGTGACTTGCAGAAACCGACCATACTGTGTCTGACCTGGTGTCTTTGTTCTGGTGCCTGGATCATGCCCCTCCTTCCATCACTGGGGGGACAGAGAGGAAAGTTACAAATGGTGCTGTCCAGGGGGTCACAGTACCTGGCACTCACAGGCTTTTCTTGGGAGACGCCGCATGTGGTTTCCCAGGAACGTGGGCCTTGGCATCGCTCAGCATTTTTCAAGTCTGCACGTGTTTCCGAGTTGCCACGACTCGGCAGGGCTTTGTTGGCACGTTAGTTATGCCCTGCAGTACTTTCGGTTGGTTTTTATGGTCTTTAAAGCCACCGTGAAAGTCAGTGGGCCTGGAATTCAAACTTCTGAAATATTCAGCTCCTTTGCTGAGATTTGGGTGTTCAAACCTGTTTCTTTCTGCAACAGGCATCTCAGCACTTGAGACAAGATGAATGCGATGAGACAATGGCAGAGGAAATTGTGGGTTTATGTCTCCAGGTGGGCTAATTTCCAAATTACACTGGAGAAAATTGCCCAGGATCATTTTGCAGATTTCCTCCATAGTTCGTGGTGGCAGGATGGTTGCACCTGCAAAATTTAATTACATGTTTATTTTTTTTTCCACAGCAAAGATATCACTATAATTGGGGGTTGCTCATCTTAGCCAAACTTGTTTCTCATAGGGCCCAGGAGAAACAGTTTTATCCTGGGAATGAATAAATGATGATGTAAGGCTATCTAACATAATTACTCTGCAGATTTTAGGAACCTTCATTTTATCTACAATGGAATTACTGAAAGAATAACCTACGTGAAGAGTTTTGATCTTCACTATGACTCAATATTTGTCTTTATTGATTGGAAGATGATGACATACTTAAAAGTGAAATATAGTACATTAAAATTCTGTCTATCTGGGCATTGTGCAGTGGCTCACGCCTGTAATCCCAGCACTTTGGGAGGCCTAGGCAGGAGGATTGATTGAGCCCAGGAGTTTGAGACCAACCTGGGCAACATAGCAAGATCTTGTCTCTACAAAAAAATCAAAAAAATTAGCTAAGCATGGTGACCCGTGCTTGTAGTCCCAGCTACTCAGGAGGCTGAGATAGGGGGATCACCTGAGCCCAGGAGGTTAAGGTAAAAGTACATGTTAACTGGGACCCATTTTTGAATGTGGGTTGATCTTTCTTAAATGATTAGAGAATACGGAAAGACATCCATATGTAGTCCCATGGCGACATGCGCTGAGGGCTATTATTGAGAACAGACATCTATATGAGTTTATTTATTTGTCAGCTTTTATAAAAGGCAAGAGAAGAGAGTGTGTTGTTTACTTAAAAGTCTCTATTGGCCATGTGTGGTGGCTCACACCTGTAATCTCAGCATTTTGGGAGGTTAAGGCAAGAGGATTGCCTGAGCCCAGGGATTCGAGACCAGCCTGGGCAACATGGTGAGACCTCCTCTCTACAATAAATATAAAAGGTATCCAGGCTTGGTGGCACATGCCTGTGGTTCCAACTATTTAGAAGGCTAAGGCAGAAGGATCACCTCAGCCCAGCAGGTCGAGGCTGCAGTGGCCATGAGCATAGCCACTGTACTCCAGCCTGGGTGACAGAGTGAGACTCCAGCTCAAAAAGAAGAACAAAACAAACCAAGCATGGTGGCTCACGCCTGTAATTCCAGCACTTTGGAAGGCAGAGGTGAGAGAATTGCCTGAGCCCAGGGGTTCAAGACCAGCCTGAGCAACTTGGTAAGACTTTGTTTCTACAACAAATTAAAAAATTAGCTGGGCATGGTGGTGTCACCTGTAGTTGCAGCTACTTGGAAGGCTGAGGCGGAAGGACTTCCTGAGCCCAGCAGGTCAAGGCTGCGGTGGCCGTGAGTGTGCCACTGCACTCCAGCCTGGGTGACAGAGACTCCAACTCAAATAAAAAACAAAACAAAATAAAACAACAAAAAAATCTCTATTATTTGGTTTTCAGCTAATTGGGTGGCACTGTTAAAAGTCATTTTATTAGACTGGGTGCAGTGACTCACGCCTATAATCCCAGCACCTTAGGAGGCCAAGGTGAGAGGATTGCCTGAATCCAGGAGTTCGAGACCAGCCTGGGCAACTTGATGAGACCTCCTCTCTACAATAAATAAATTTTTAAAAATTAGCCAGACGTGGTGGCATACGCCTGTAGTTCCAGCTAATGGGAAGGCTGAGGCGAAAAGATCGCCTGAGCCCAGCAGGTTGAGGCTGCGGTGGCCGTGAGTGTGCCATTGCACTCCAGCCTGGGCAACAGAATGAGACTCCAACTCAAAAAAAGTCATTTTATTATTTATTAATTATAATCAATAAAAGACAAACTGTGAGCTCAAAGATGCAGGAAACTGTAATGAAATGAAAGCTCTGACCAGCACTGGTGAGAGGCACAAAGTATCACCAGCATTTGTCAGTGGCTCTCAAGAGGGGCCATGGAGGAAATGCGGGGGCCTTCTGGTTGTCACCATGACTGTGAGGCACTGCTAGTCATTGGTTGGCCGGGGTTAGGAGTTTGAGATCAGCCTGGGCAACATAGCGAGAGATAGGTGCCAGGGATGGGAGATGTCCTGCAAGGAACAGTCTCAAACTACA
The DNA here is from genome assembly GCA_963574415.1 of Tarsius wallacei. Lineage (NCBI taxonomy): Eukaryota > Metazoa > Chordata > Mammalia > Primates > Tarsiidae > Tarsius > Tarsius wallacei. Next base: position 29,326 of record CAUYQG010231938.1, on the reverse strand, counting down.
ACAGCTTGTCCTGTGTCCATCATGACTTTCAAATGCAACCCAATAATTATCTACAAAATCAATTTGTTTCGCATATAAACACAATGTGTCTTTTGCAAGATTTTAAAGACATCGAATTTTCCGAAAATGCAACTATCATGCATCCAGAGGAAATTTTGCCTTGCTTTGGGCAGAATTTTCTGAGAGCTGTTTGCCATATCCATGCCCAGCAGCATCGCTCTGGAAAGTCCCTCAAGCCAACCACATTGGCAGCACCCACGTTCATGGGTAAATGACCCCATGGGTAGCCAGTTTCCAACACTACATCACATCTTCTGGCATAACTCTGCCCAAACGTTTACTTTTTGTGTGCATATGACTTCAGAATAAATGACTTGCCCTGTATCTCTATTTTGTATTTTGTATTTTTAAAATAGAGATGGGGTTTCACTATGTTGCCAAGGCTAGTCTCAAACTGCTGGCCTCAAACAATCCTTCTGCATCAGCCTACCAAAGTGCTAGCAGTACAGGCATGAACCACCACACTCGACCTATTTCTCTGTTATATTACAAGTAGGGCAGCATGATTTTTAAAAATTGTGGTAAAACACTGTAACATTTACCATCTTGACCATTTTTAAGTGTATAGTTCAGTGTCATTAAGTGCAGTCACGTTGTCATACAACCATCTCCATCATCCATCCACAGAACACTTTCCATCTTGCACAACTAAAACTCTACATCCATTAAATAGCAACTTCCCATTCCCCCCCATTCAACCCCCTGGCAACCACCATTCTATTTTCTGTCTCTATGAATTTGACCACTCCAAGTACCTCACGATACAATGATTTCGGAGATTATACTTGTAGCTAGATTATACTACCTGTGAATTTCATTGTGACACGGTAAGGCATTATAAAATATTTGTAATAAAGAGGAAGTATTGAGTCTGATCGGGTTAGAACCTCTGGTATCTATAAATCAACTAACAATACGTTCACATGGTCTGTATCTTAGAAACTCAACCTTTACCTTAGTAATATATTTAATATAAAATTCCTTAATTCCTCCAAACCTTAACCATTTTAAGGAAGACCTTTGTTTCAAGTCTTTCCAGTACTGTTTCAGCCTCTACACTAGTTTGACCTGATTTGAGAAACCGTACAACTATCTTGAAATCTAACTTACTCTAGTCAACAAGTTTGTGAGCTCCTCGCCTAAATTGTGGACTGACTTATTTAGTATTTCAGGGTTACCACCATGGAGGGGGAATTCCTAAATAAACAATCATTGGTTTTTCATTGAAAGACACTTAAAGAAGGGGTATCAACCCTTTTGGCTTCCCTGGGCCGCATGGAGCCAAGAGGAATTGTCTTGGGTCACACATAAACTATATAATATAGTTAGTGTATGTAGAAAATAAGACTTTTATTCTCTATATTTTTTATTATGAAGCCTAGAAAAACAAGAACAACATAAAACTAGTGGGAAATTTGACCTTATTTTTACAAAACTAAGCTATCAGTGTCTGGTTCAATGGAAGTGGTCGCGATTCTTAGTGAGTTCTCAAGGTGCTTGTCAGAAATGTTTGTTTGAATTTTGCTCTTCATGTGCTTCGTAACTGAAAACAGCTGCTCACAAATGTATGTGCTGCCAAAAAGCAATGTCATGAATAAGGTGTGACTGTGAACTTCAAAAACGGAACTACGCATGGGGTCATACAGAATAGAAACGCTAAAAAACACAAGGCATTAAAAGATGTTGTGGGGCCGCATCACTAGCTGTCCTGGATTAGCCCCAGGTTGGACGTGCCTTCTCTAAAGTAAAAGAAAACTGTAGTGTTCAGCAGCATAACCCCAAGTGGCTCATCCAGAGAATTCCACATTCCTCTCAACAGTTCCTGCATCCGGAAGCAGTCAAGCACCACACCCATTGTCAGAATGTCACACACTGATCAGTTTCCACAGAGTCACCCTGATGTTCACATCCATTTGCCCTCCTGTTAACTCTGTTCCTAATAAAATACCACCCAGACCCATAAAAAGAACTTGGTATCATCGGACTCATGTACTGGTTCGGACCATGCCTATGACTTTTTGCTTTCCTTGAATTATCTAAAGTAATTTTCTCACGCAGAAATCTCATTTGTCTTTCCATAATAGTGCCAACTAAGAATAAAAACAAAAAACCCCAAAACCTTACCACTAAAATCAGGTTTAATTTTTTTTTAATGGATACAGAATTAAGTATCATCTACTATTTCACAAACAGAGTAAGCTCACTCAGTGGGTTCATTTGTTTTTCTTGACTTCTGCACCAAACTTCAGACCATTGTTTAAAGAGGCAGCGTGAAGCATTGCTTTTGCTACTCGGAGTGTGTGTGTGTGTGTGTGTGTGTGTGTATGTGTGTGTCTGTGTGTATTTGTGTGTTTTAAGGAATGCCTATTTGAAATAAGTTATACTATGACTATCGGTTAATATGCACAATCACCATACATGATTTAAGAATCTCTATATTCAGTTAGCTGTCTGTATCTGCTAGTTCTGCATTCTCAGATTCAACCAACCTCAGACTGAAAATATTCTGGATAGAAAAAAATAACAGGCTAGGTACAGTGGCTTATGCCTGTTATCCCAGCACTTTGGGAGGCTGAGGCAGGAGGATCTCTTGAGGCCAGAAGTGTGAGACCAGGCTGGGAAACATAGCAAGACTCTGTTCTACAAAAAACTAAAAAAATTCCCTGAGTGTAGTGGTGCACACCTGTAGTCCTAGCTACTCAGGAGACTGAGGTGAGAGGATCACTTGAGCCCAAGAGGTCAAGGCTGCAGTAAGCCATGATCATATCAATGCACTCCAGCCTGGGAAACAGTGTGAAACTGTATCGCTTAAAAAAAAAAAAAAATCGTAAAATAAAAATAGCCATACAAAACAAAAAAATACAGCATAACTATTTGCATAACATTTACATTTTATTAGGTATTATACGTATTCTGGAGATGATTTAAAGTATATGGGAGGATGTGTATAAGTTATATGCAAAATACTACCTCATTTTATCTCAGGAACTTGAGATCCTGAGATTTTGGCATGCTGTGGGGGAGGGTGTCCCGGAATCAGTCCCCCTCAGATCCCAAAGGACGATTATATAACCAGATGTGGGCATTTTCAAAAACAGCAACATGGAGTGTTCTCAATTGTTTCTTTGCTTTTTGTTAAGGTTATTCTAGTTTTTCCATAGCTCGGAGAATTTGAACTCAGTCATTTATTTACTTACTCACTCATTCATTCAATCACTTGTATTCTATTTACTGGCCTAGTATGTACAAGGGACCATTCTAATTCCTGCTAATGCAAAAATGAATGGAGACTCAGTCCCTGCCCAGCAACGAGTGAGAGAAATAAGTTTTTTCATATTCAGTGGTTCCTTGGAAATTTATTGTGAAACCCTTACATTCTGTAAAAGAAAGCTAAGGAATTTTAGTTGTACTTTAGAAGCATGCTCCGGTAATAGTGTTACCCTCAAGAGTACAGACACCCTCGATTTATAATGGTCTGACACCATTTTTCAACTTACTATGGACTTACTGGGATGCATCTCCTGGTAAGTTGAGAAGCATCTGCATACCTGGGCATCCTCAGAATATAATAGAGTTATAGCCAGGCATCTGTGGATTATATGCTGAGAAGTGATAAAGCTGTGTCTTAGAAATATTAATTGTGTAATAATTAACCTCCCAAGTAGCTGGGACTACAGGCATGCGCCACCATGCCCAGCTAATTCTTTTATTTTCTGTAAAGAAAAGATTTTGTTATGTTGCCCAGGCTGGTCTCGAACTCCTGAATTCAAATAATTCTCCTACTTCAGCCTCCCAAAGTTCTCGGATTAGAGGCATGAGCCACCGCACCTGACTGAAGAGCCTTTTTAAAAATTTCTTCTTTTTAGTCAACTGAAATATGATTTACCCTGCCCTAAAGGATTGAATCTCTGAAATCATCGAATTTTTTAATGTTAGAGAAAACAGGCAACGTCCTTGTTTTCAGAGGAAGGAAAAGAAGTTCAGAAGGTCTCCACTGGCCTCATGTCAGAGGACTCATAATAAATTAGTAGAAGTGTTCAAGCTAGAGCCCAGCTCTCCTGCTGAGGATTTCTACAGTGGTTTCCTTCTAATCTGTTGCATATTCTGGAAGGCTCTCTTTGCAATGTTCCTCAGATTTTGCCCTTTCTCATCTCGGGTCCTACTAAACATCTTTCTCTTCCAAATTTCCCTGCACTCACACAATTAATATTCCTAAGACACAGCTTTCTGTATCACAGTATACAGTATATAATCCATAACAGCCTAACTACACACTCCCCAAAATGTAACACAAGTGTCCTTCCCCTCCATGAAACCCTCCTGGGTTATTCCAGAATGTATTTAGCTCTCTCTATTTGGAACTTAGTTGCTTTACCACCTAGCATGTGAGTACAGCCTGGATTGTATTATTGATTAATGATTTTACTAATGGAAGTCTTTTATTTTTTTGAGACGCTTTCTTATTCTGTTCCCCTGGCTGGATTGCATGAGCCATCATGCCTGGCCTGGAAGTTTTTTGTTTGGGCTTTTGTTTTGTTTTTTGTATTTGTTTTGCCAGAGTCTCACTATCACCCAGGCTAGAATGCAGTGGCATGCTCACAGCCCTGACCTGCCGGGCTCAGACAATCCTTCTGCCTCAGCCTTTCAAGTAGAAGGAAGTACAGGCGCACACCATCACTCCTGGCTAATTTTGTTTTTTTTAATTGTACAGATGAGGTCTTGCCAAGTTGCCCAGGTTGGTCTTAAACCCCTGGGCTCAGGCAGTCCTCTTGCCTCCGCCTCCCAAAGTGCTGAGATTACAGGTTTGAGCCACCGCACCCAGCCTGGAAGCCTTTTTTCCCAATATTGCAATGAAGGATCACTGGCTACAAAGAAGTTACGTTCTTGTCACAAACCAGTTGCCTATTTTTACTTATGGACCCTTGATTTTCCCCATAACTTCGGCTTGCACATGGCCTTTGGTTGGTCTTACTGCCAGCTCACCATGACCATTTAGTTAACTGACTACTGATACCTAATTAATTCGGTTTCTCAGAACAGTATCTTATTCTTCATGATTTGGGAGTATTTAGCCTTATGCGCTGTGTGTCTTTCTGTCTGAAGCTAAATTCCAATGGAAGGTGTTGGGTCTGAGCTAGGAGAGGGTTAAGATGGAGTGAGAGCAGGCATTTCATAACCCAAGGTGAGCTGGGAATTGTCTGTTCTTTGTGAATAATCTGTCCCCCTTCTTCCCCCTCAACAATTAATGTAACAGTTTAGTTGTCATTGTCATGAGAATCCCGGCAATGTGCACTGCAACCCGCCCCCCCCACTTGAGTCCCAAATGCTTTGCAAGAAGAATCTGACAGCCTGAATAGAAGAAAGAGTGTTGTCGGAGGCGGGGAAAGGCGAGAGAGGTAGGAAGTGTTTCTTTTCTATGACATTTGAGCTGTGAGTTGTCAGGAAGGAAGGGATCTGAGTGGGTTTTTATCAGTTACTGAGAGAAGCATCTCTGCCCGAGACACTAAGATTCTTTCTCTGAGCCCCGTGTGGTGCTGTTACAATTTTCAGGTGGCAGCTGTAATGCTGTGAAGGAATACAGGACTGAGGGTTTAATTCCCGACCTTACATCTTAGTACCTGGGTTCCTTGAGGGAGTTTAAAGGCTCTCAGCCTCTTTTCTTATGTGCTAAATGCAGAATAATAATAGCACTGATTCATTTTGTTATTGTTGTTGTGACGTTTAGATAAAAGAATACATGTGAAAGTGCTTTGTAAACTCTAACACACCATATAAAGATCAATTACGTATTGTCCTTTTTTGTTTGTTTTTTGAGTTGGGGTTTCACTCTGTTGCCCAGGCTGGAGTGCAGTGGCACTATCATCATGGCTCACAGCAGCCTCAACCTTCTGGAGTGAGGTGATCCTTCCACCTCAGCCTCCCAAGTAGCTGGGACTACAGACATGCCACCACATCCTGCTATGCTTTTTTTTTTTTTTTTTTTTTTTTTTTTTTGTAAAAAATGAGCCTAGACTGGTCTTGAACTTCTGGGCTTGAGCAATCTTCCCACGTCAGTCTCCCAAAGTGCTGGGATCACAGGCCATGAGTCATTGTGCTCAGCCCAAGTGCACATCATTCTTGAAGGTGCTTCGGCTCATCCTTTTGTTAAAAATGCTGCCTATGGATGGAGATTGGATCAATTAACAGACAAATTGCCTTTGAAAAGTCAATTCCCCTCAACCCAAATCAGATGTGGATACCCAAACCAAAAAAAGAAAAAGAAGAAGAACACCGTTTGTTTTCACAAAGAAAACATATCTGAAATACAGCTTTAGATGTTCAACAACAACCACAAAGGTCAAGGTAACACAAGACACCAGAGCAGTTTGTTGTTGGGCTTCCAGTGTCTTGCTTCCAGTCCACAGAGCTAGGTATCAAAAGTGTATCAGGAGCAGCAAATTAGTTACAAATTAACAGGGAGCAAACAGTGTTGGCCTTGATTAGACTCTCAATGGATCATGTTAATTACTTTATTTTTTACTTGTATGATTCTACAATGTAACGGTCTTAGATGCAGTGACTATAGAAATGATTGACTTTATACCTACCTCATTGTGTAATGTTGAGTTTAAAAAAAATCATTTAAAATGCATGAGCTGGTCCATTTATATTTGTTAACTGCTCCACTTTTCCCCCTTGATAATTCCACTTACATTACTTTTGCTGTACGTGGGGTTTCATCTAATATCACCTTATGAAATGTGTTAACCCTGCTTCATTAAGTAGGGAGGAAGTGGGAAGGAAATGTATTTTCCAAGGGAGAAGAAAGAGATCTAAGATGTCTTGCTAACTTAAAATCTTGCAAATATTTAAGAAAAGGAGATCCTGATCATGTTGCTTTTGATTTTATAAATAATATTTTTCTGAAAAAATAGAATTTAATGGTTGTTTTCCTTCTGATGGAGTGACACAGAGAGAAGGACAACTGTTTTCTTTTTAGTATAGATTAGGAGACAAGTCAGTCATCCTCAGAGTTTGTATTCAATTCCTGTTTGCTCAGATGTCTGTCTTTTTTTTTTTTTTTTGAGTGGGAGTCTCATTCTGTCATCCAGGCTGGAGTGCAGTGGCACGCTCACGGCCACCGCAACCTTCACCAGCTGGGCTCAGGAGATCCTTCCATCTTAGCCTTTCAAGTAGCTGGAACTGTAGGCATGCACCACCACACCTGGCTAATTTTTTGATTTATTGTAGAGATGAGGTCTTGCCAAGTTGCCCAGGCTGGTCTTGAACCCCTGGGCTCAAGCAATCCTCTCACCTACACCCCCCAAAGTGCTGGGATTACAGGCATGAGCCATTGCACCTGGCTTGATGTCGATGTCTTAACAGAAGTCTTAGACCCTTGTCTCTAGAACAACTGCCATTTTCTCTCATTCCCACACCGCCCCTAAGATGGAGCTACACAGTTACCCTCACTCTCAAGAAAGCATGTTGGAATTGCAAATTGATTCCAGAGCAGTTGTTATATAATTTGTATGTAAATAACTTTCCAATTTCAGTACCTTTGAATTAGTAACACATTTCTTGAAACACTGAGAAATGCCTGGGGATTTCTTATCCCAACATAGGGATTAGCAGAAACCATCCGATTCCCTATTCTGGGGGAAGTAGTACAAGATAGAAACCTTGGTGTTTCTCACTCTCTCGCTCTCTTTTAGAGACAGAGCCTTGCTCTGTTGTCCAGGCTGGAGTGCAATGGAAGATCATGGCTCATTGCAGCCTAGAACTCCTGGGCTCAAGTGATCCTCCCGTTTCAGCCTCCCAAGTAGCTGGGCATGCACCACCATGCCTGGCTAATTTTTTTTTTTTTTTTTTTTTTTTTGTGAGACATGTATTCCAACGTTTTCCAGGCTGATCTTTAACTCCTGGCTTCCAGCGATCCACACCCACCCAAAGTGCTGGGAATTATAGCATGAGCCACCACGCCAGACCTGGCTATAGCTCTTTAAAAGGGGGATAGTAGGCAACCAGTATCAAGGGAAGACTGAGTAGTATTTGAACTCCACTGGGAGAGACAGGCTTTACAGAAGACCCTAAGAATCATTTCCTGTCCTTTCTTCCCTTGCTTCCAGAGAGCCTCTTGCAGCCAGAGAAAACCCTCCCCTGCTCTGTCTTAGGGGGCAGCGCTTTTTGGCACCACCCTCAAGGCCCATGCCTCCACCAGCCTGGGGACTGACTGGGGGCACAGATCCCCGAGAGGGAATGAGCAGATGGCCGGGTCGCCATCCCCTCCCTATCTCCTTCCAGATCTTGCCTCCCCAGCAGAGTTTGGGGATTATTATCTAATCCAAGCCACCAGGGGAAATGCCAGTTGCGTGGGCTGTGACTTTGGGATGAGACCACAGAGCCTGTAGAATCAAGTTGAACCTCCAAGTGCCAGCCTCGTGGGTTTCGGCCCACAGGCTGCTCCAGCAGAATGTTCCTGCAGATGCTCCTTGAACAAACTCCCTGCCCAAGCTGCAAATGCAGACTTCCCCAACGGATTTGTCAAGTTGGAAACCTCTTGTACGTTCCTGTCCTTACCCTCCGTAGGCAGCAGCCATTTTGGAACTGTCTTCTAGGGGAATCATTCACCGGCTCAGAGCCTGGTAGGGTGCCGGGAAAGGCAAGTTCCGCTGGCTTCTCTCGGGACAGCCAGAAGGTGCTCGGTGGAGCTGGTCCCGGGCCCCTGCAGGGCAGGTGTGGGCCCAGTGGGGTAGAAGCGCAGCCAGGGAAAACACCGGGTGGGAGCCTGGGCAGGAGTGGCTGTCCTTGTGAAATCTGGCTCCCTGCTTCCTACTTGGGTCACAGATACAGAGATAGGGATCCTTGGACAGACCATGGAACCTTGAAAAGTAGAATTTCAAGAAGAAAAAGGTCCAAATCTTGCACTGAATTAGTTGAAGAGGAAGCAATATTTAATTCAAGCTGTGTGACAGCATTTCCAAAGAGCAAGCCATTAGATTCAAGTTCAGCTCAACAAACTGTTGTTGGTCCTACTACATGTAACATGGAGATACTGAGGCCGGGTGCTGTGGCTCATGCGTGTGATTCCAGCTTTTTGGGAGGCCAGGTGGGAGGATCGCTTGAACCCAGGAATTCGAAACCAGCCTAGGCAACCTATCGAGCCCTTGACGCTACAAAAAATTTAAAAAATTAAAAATTAGCCTGGTGTAGTGGCATGTACTTGTAGTCCCAGCTACTTGAGAGGCTGAGGCGGGAAGATCATCTGAGTCCAGAAAGTCGTGGCTGCCGTGACCTACGATCATATCACTGCCTATAGCCTGAGTAACAGAGTGCGGCCCCCTACTCAAAAGAAAAGAAAAGAATAGTGGCACCGAATGTCTCATACACTTCAGATTCTACCAAGATAAGAAAATTATCTTGGGTAAGAAATGTAAAGGATACTTGTGAAAGAAACACATTTTTTCCTAAATAAAACCGAACGTCAAAAGTTCAGAGAAGAAGTTATCCAGTAATAATATACTTTTTCAATGGAAAATTCCCATAATAATAACAAAAATAACAATGATACGTATACTTAGTATGGATCTATTTTTGCCTTTCATCTAATGATTTCAAAGAGTTTAGCAACCACTGCTGAGTTAATCCTTAGTACTAAACTTGACTCTTCCATCCTTCTTTGAAAAAAAAATTGGCACTAACACCTCAACATCCCACAGGGAAGAAGTTCTGGAAACAAAGCATGCTCACTCCCACACAAGCATCAAGCAGCAAATTAAAGACAGTCTAATTCATCTAGAAAAGTAACTTGGGACACAGAAGAATCAAACTAATGCCCACAAAATGAAAGTTACTGAAAAAAGAAGTACAAGTTTATTTCTTGCAGGTGGACAGGAAATTTTTCTCATTGCACCATTGGGCATTCTTGAAGGGCTTTCTGTGCGTGTGTGTGTGTGTTTGTGTGTGTGTGTGTGTGTGTGTCAGGGTCTCACTCTGCCACCCAGGCTGGAGTGCAGTGGCACGATCCCAGCTCACCGAAGCCTCAACCTCCTGAGTTCAGGCCATCCTTCAGCCTCAGCATCCTGAGTAGCTGGGACTATAGGCACACGCCACTACACCTGGGTAATTTTTTTAATTTTTGTAAAGACTAGGTCTCGCTATGTTGCCCAGGCTGCTCTCAAACTCCTGGACTCAAGCAATCCTCCGGTCTCTGCCTCCCAAAGTTCTGGAATTACAGGCGTGAGCCACCACGCGTGGCTCTTGATGGGTTTTCTATATTTTTTCAGAGACCTAAGTTTCAGAGTACATTCTGGGAAGGCTTGCTTCATTTCCAAAGAGGGAATTTAAATCCCTCTGTTTTAAAAACAGAAAGGCAGATGACGATTTCATTTCCATAACATGATACATAAAGACAATGGGATTCATCTTATGATCTCCAAGCCCTCTGACGGATCCCCTGAGAACCACATCCATAGGAAGGGAAAGGTGATGAATGAAAGAATTCAATTGTTTGCAAAAATCAACTGAGACTCTGCCAGAGATGGAGATGATCTGGAACAGAACAGATCCCTAATTACATAGTCATCCGACGCTCAGCGCTCTCCTCTGGGGCTCTTCCCTTTCAAAGGATCTTCCCAGTATTAATGAATTCTTCACCTCTTTCCCTCTCATCTGCTCCATTATAGCCTCTCTTTAAAGAAAAGGTTGATCTAACTCTTTAGAAGACTCTACTCACATTATCATATTAGTCTGGGATACAGCCAAACGTTTCTCTTTCCTTTTGAAGCTTTGTGATGTTTCCCTTTGCCTTGTTTTGAATATAGATTGCAGGCCGTGTTTATGACCCCATAAAACTGTTCTTAAAAACCACACACACACACACACACACACACAGTGGCCTCCTCTCTGGGAAGATATTATTATAATAAAGTAATGTAGAAGTGTTACCATATGACAAAGATCAGAGATGGCTTTATGACACTTCTAAGATACGTGAGATAGGAACATGTCTGGTGTGTAAGAGGAAAAGCCATCCGAGACAGAACTGAGCTGCTTGGAAAAAGGCCCAGGACATGAATGGGCATTGATAGTCCAGATATAAGGCACACTGCCATGAGGGCAGAGCCCAAGCTGGAGGTGTGGGTCGAGTTAATTGGAATGAGACTGGAAGAGTGACTTGCTCCAGGTTATGAAGCTAGAAAGTAGCACTGCTTGATTTCAGCATGGCTGCCTGGCTTCAAGTCCACGCTCAATCTGACTTAGCACCCACTCCTTCTCCTTGTGCAAATAATAAGAGGGATGGTGATAGAGGCAAGGAAATTCACAGTTACGGTACGTGCAACAGACATCTACTGAATGGCTTGTATGTTTGAGTACCTGTTAGGCAACATGAATACCAAAAAAGAAAAGAAAAGAGAAAAATTAAGCCCCTCTCTTTTAATGAAGCCTAAGGAGTCTAGTTAAGGAGAATAGCAATTATAATACATTCGAGGAGGGACTCAAAAAAAACCCAGAATTTGTCTATTAAAATTTGTGTATTCTTACATGTTTAAACTTCAATCACCTTCAAAGTACTCTCCATTTGATGCAGTACACGTATTGAGACACTTTTTCTGCTGCTCAAAACAATTTTTGAACTCTTCCATTTTGATGCCTTTTAGTGCTTCTGCCATTTTTTGGTTCACCTCTTCCATATCATCAAAACGTTTCCCTTTAGGACTTTTTTCATCTGGGGAAACAGAAAAAAGTTGCTCAGCATGAGATCCGGTAAATAGGGAGGGTGGGGCATGGGGGTCATGCCGTTTTTGGCCAAAAACTGCTGAATGTTCAGTGTGGTGTGTGCAGCTGTGCTTATAAATCATCCATCGTGAAATGGGCAAACACGTTGAAAGAATCTCCCCAAAAAGATTCGCTGAAACCAAATGCAGCCTCTCTCAACAGCGCTAGCTGGTACACTGATGCTGATGGGTTCTTAGAGCGCCTTCCTAGAGAGGGAAGCCTGTACTACAAGGGGCTCACCCTCCAAAAGATAATTCTGGAGTTTCTTTTTTTTTTTTTTTTTTGGTCCCCCTCGTATAACTGCTAAAACAGAGGTCTGTCCACAAAATGCTGGGAAATCCCAGGGGAGGTCTGCCATAGAGAGGTTGAAAAGGGACCTCAGAGGACTTGAGCTAAGACTGGAAAACTCACAATTCAGTGGCTGGAGCTACCGAGGCAGAATCGTGATCACTGCTAACAGGTATTGAGCACTTACAGTATGCCAGGCACCATTCTAAGCATTTCACCCATGTTAACTCATTTAATCCTCACAACAATTCCCTATTCTATAAACGAATATACAGACACAGAGCAGGAAGGGAATTTGCCCAAGATCACACAGCGCAGAGTGGCAGTATCAGAATTTGAATCTGAGTTGTTCAATGCCACAGCCCATGCACTTACCGCCACACTTTACTCACTTGCTATAGAGAGAGGGATGCCCAAGTCTGCTGAAGTCGGGCAAGGCTTCCAAGAGAAGGTAACATGTGAAACCACTCCAAAAAGATCTCCAGGAGTTGAGTCATTGAGCGAGAGGATGAAGAGTACAGCCAGGGGAATTGGTGTCAAGGTAGGATGAGAGACCAGAGTTTTCAAGGAAGAGCAGTTGCTTCCTGGTAGCTGGAGGGAGGGGCTGGTGTTGGAGACCTCACTAAAAGAACAGGCAGGTAGCACATTTTAGCTTGGTTTGTTGGGCTTTCTTTTTCTTTTTTTTTTTTTTGACTTGGGGTCTTACTCTGTTGCTCGGGCTGGAGTGCAGTGGCATGATGACAGCTCACTACTGCCTTGACTTCCTGGGTTCAGGTGATCCTTCTGCCTCAGCCTTCTGAGTAGCTGGGACTATAGGTGTGCACCACCACACCTGGCTAATTTTTTTTTATGTTTTGTAGAGATGAAATCTTGCCATGTTGCCTAGACTGGTCTCAAACTCCTGGGCTCAAGCAATCCTCCCGCCTTGACGTCCCAAAGCAATGGGATTACAGGCATGAGCCACCACGTCCAGCCCTGTTGGTTTTCAAAGATGAGAAACTTACACAAATAGCCCAACTGAAGGGATGCAAAGGCATCCCATGGACATCTAAGGACCAGAAACTAAGACCAGCCTGGAAATATTTGGAGACCACTCACTCTCCTGCAAGGTGGGGGATGGGGGGGCGGGGTCCTGCCTCCAGTCTTGACCTCTACTCTTGTTCCCTGCATCACTGAACAGCAGAGGTGGCCTGAATTAGGATGAGGCCATTGGAAATGGAGAGCCTGAGCCAAATGGGACAGATTTGACTTGGAATATGAGGGAGCATTGAAGGCGACTACAGGGGACCTAGCTTGAGTGCCTTGCAGAAATAGGAAGTATAGAAGGACGGACAGGTTGGGAGAGTGTTGTGGACTGAACTGTGTTCTCCTGAAATCATATATTGAAGCTCTAACCCCCAATGTGACTCTATTTGGAGATAGGGTCTTTGAGAAGGTAATTATGGTTACATGAGGCCATGGGGGGAGGGGGGGCAGCTGTAATCTCATAGGACCAGTGCGTTTATAAGAAGAAAGAGACACCATAGATCCTCTCCCTCTTTCTCTTCCTCCCCCCTCCCCTTCCATTCCCTTCCCCCTCTCCCCTCTCCTCTCCCTCTCCTTCTCCATATGTCTCTTTCTCCAGGCTCTCACACCAAGACAAGTCCTTACCAGAAACCAAACCTGCTGGCACCTAATTTGAGTTTTCAGCCTCCAGAACTGTGAGAAAATACATGTCTGTTGTTTAAGCCACCTAGTCTGTAGTATTTTATTATGGAAAATTACAAAGAAAAAGGCTATGAATCCACATTTGGGTGAAGGCATAGTCGATGGATTTAAGGCAAATCATGAGTCCGAATCGGCAGGGCTTGGTGCTCCCGTGGAAGTGGAGGCTGAGAAGGACCATGAGGGAGAAGGAGGAGAGGCTGTTGTCCAGGCTTCCGTCATGGATTCAGGGTAAACTGCCGTGCCTTTCATTGAGTCTGAGATTTGGGAGTTGCACCTGGGCAGAGGGTGAAAACATAGTTTGGATTTCTTGGTTGCAAGCAAGAGACATTTAAGTCAGGCACAATGAATCGTAGGGATGTAATGGGACTATAATGCAAGCAGAACCTTGTTGAAACCCGACTTCAGAATTCTAGAAGGGTCAGACCCCTGGAGGCAAGACTGGCAGGCGGGTCTGGATACAGAGCAGCACCGACTTTCAGGAGGAGCTCACGCCAGGGTGGGACTGGGCCGCCTCCAGGACTCTGCTCCTGCTCTACTGACTTACTCTTGTCCTAATTCCCAGAGAGAATTAGGCTCAGGAGTTTCAATCCAGCCTTCGAATGAGCTTAGGTATCAGTTGTCCAGGGACCCAACCTCGGTTATATCAGTCATAGCTGCTGGTCACGTGATAGGTTACTGGGCACAACAAATCTGCTCCTTCATCAGTGACTGTGAGCAAGGCAGCATCCCTTAGAAAGGTCTCTGATGTAAGGCTGGGCATGGTGGCATATGCCTGTAGTCCCAGCTACTCACGAGACTGAGGCAGGAGGATCGCATGAGCCCAGGAGGTTGAGGCTGCAGTGAGTTAGAATCGTGCAACTGCACTCTAGGCCTGGGTGACAGAGCTAGACCTTGCCTCTAAAAATATTTTTAAAAGAGTGACAGGCACTCTGATAGAAACATCTAGGATGGAGGATGGTAATGCTGAGAAGATAATTATTTTGTTTTTAGCCTTGTTGGGTTTGAAGGACCTACTTGACCCAGAGCATGCATACACACACACACACACACACACACACACACACACGGTGCCAAAAAGTATACACATTTTAAAAGATGTTGTCTATGTAGTATCTTTTGAAGTTGAATTAAATTATGGTAGTAATGTGTAGTATGACGGTTGCTCAACCGTGCTTCCGCCATTTTCTTTATCTGTTCTGCCTGTCACATGGTGACATTAGCATTCATTTGATTAATACCATCTTTTGAGCAAACATCATACTTAAAATGTGTATACATTTTTTTTGGCACACCCTGTACACACACACACACACACACACACACACACACACACACACACACACACACCAGGTACCTGAAAATGTAAACTATTCAGCAGAGCAAGGAAGGTCATAGAGACAGCATTCCAAGTTATCAACACATAGACCCATTTCCTATTTAATAAGCAATAAAGAGATACATACTCTGGGGGAAAATTCAAGCAATAACAAGGTATAGAGTATAAGAAGTTCAAGTCCCTCCGTGTTACTCCCTTCCCCAAAAGTCACCTCTGAAAATGTTTTCATGTATTTCGTTTTCCCTCAATGCAGTAACATTTGTAAAATGTGTGAATATCACTTTAGGTCAGTTTTTTTTCCCCCCCAGCAAATGAACTTATACTTTTCATTTATGTCCTTTACTTGTTTAATAAGATGTTTTGGAGACCATTGCACTTAGCATCTCCCAACCTACACTGTTCTTTATATCTACAGCTAGTATTCTGTTGAATAGATGAAATGTAATTCATTTGTTCACCATCAACCTCTAAAATTAGTTTATAGCATAGGCAACATAGCAAGACCTCATATCTACAAAAATTTTTTTTTAAAATTAGCTTGGTGTGGTGGTGCACAACTGTCCCAGCTACTCGGGAGGCTGAGGTGGAAGAATCACCTGAGCCCAGGAGGTCGAAGCTAGCCATGATCATGCCACTGCACTCCAGCCAGAGTGAGATTCTGACTAAAAAAAAAAAGTTAAAAAAATAAAGTTAGAGTTTTTATCCAATGATTCTTTATTACAAACAGTGCTTCAAGAGCATCCTTGTACATATACCTTCGTGTTGAGACCAGATTCTTAGAGATGAATTACTGGGTTGAAATGGATATGCATTTCACCACTAATAGCTACTGCCAAACTGTCCTCTAAAAAGACTGTACATTTACACTTCTAGCAACAATAGGGGATGCATGTGTCTATTTCTCCACATCCATGTGGATGTTTCCTAAGCTATTTTGGGTCACAGAGTCCTTTAAGATTCTGCTGCAAGCCATGGATTTAAGTTCTAGAAAAATACACAGATATATACAGAACAGTTTGCATACCATTTCTGCAGGTACACCTGAAGACCACTCAGGAGCCCTGCCCACTCTGGTTTTTTATTAAGGACCCCTGAATAGATATGTGCGAATGGGTCTCAATCTTGGATAGTGGGTCTCAGTCTTAGCTGCACTTAGAATTACCTACAGAGCTTTAGTAATCCTCATGCCTGGGCTACTTCAATTTGGTTCTTTTAGGAAAGATTCTAGGTCTCAGGATTTTTTGCAGGTTCTCCAGGTGATTCTAACATGCGTCCAATGTCCAGTACCTCTGCAGTCTAGGAGAAGCCTGAAGAAGGATAAAATAAGTAACTGGATAACAGAAAACCAGAGGGTGTCCAAGGGACTCTCAGGGACCTCAGACCTGGCAGCAGGAGATTTTATTTTAATAAACCTGGAATGAGACCGGCTGTTGACACATATTTTTTATTACGAGAATGTCCAGTCTACACAAAAGTAGAGAGAATTGAACACTCATGTGACCTAAGTTAAACACTTAAAAAAAAACATTTTGCCATATTTTCCTTATCTGTTCTTGTCTTTGGTGGGGCAAGGTGGCGAGGACTGACATTTCTCTTTTAAATTTAGCAGTGTTGGTATTTTTGAAAATACCAACCAAGTGCCATGGCTCATGCCTATAGTTCTAGAACTTTGGGAGGCCAAGGCAGCAGGATTGCTTGAGCCCGGAAGTTCAAGACCAGCCTGGGCAACATAGTGAGACCCCGTTTCCACAACAAAAAAAAAAAATTAAAAAAATAGCCAGCCATGGTAGCATGCTCCTGTAGTCCTGGCTACTTGGAAGGCTAAGGCAGAAGGATCTCCTGAGCCCAGGAGGTCAAGGCTGCAGTGAGGGGTGATTGTGCCACAGCACTCCAGTCTGGGCAACAGAGTGAGAACTTGACTCAAAATAAATAAAAGTAAAAAGCTGGGCAATCCCTTCGGGTCCCCTCCCACTGTGGGAGCTTTCCTGTCCTTGCAATAAATCCTGCTTTTTTTTTTTTGAGTTGGAGTCTCACTCTGTCGCCCAGACTGGGGTGCAGTGGCCGCTCCCAGCCACCGCAGCCTCGACCTGCTGGGCTCCAGTGATCCTTCCGCCTCAGCCTTCCAAGTAGCTGGAACTACAGGTATGCGCTACCACACCCGGCTAATTTTTTGATTTATTGTAGACATGAGGTCTCACCAAGTTGCCCAGGCGGGTCTCGAACCTGCGGGCTCAGGCAATCCACTCACCTCAGCCTCCCAAGGCGCAGGATTACAGGCTGAGCCACCGAGCCCAGCTAAAAAAAGTAAAAAGCACCACTGGTGATTCTAAGGTATAGTTAATGTTGAGAATCTCTGTGCAATGTGAAGCCTCCAAAGAGTTTAAGGAAACCCAAGAAGACAGAGTAGAAGGAAGACATGCCAAATTCAACCCCAGGAGTCTGCAACTTACAACCAAAGGGCAAAGGGCAAGGGGCAAAGGGCAGTGTGTGCTCTAGTGAAGGGCACTGGCAAAGGACCTTCCTGGATAAGTGAGATTTGGAGCTGGGCCTTAAAGAATAAAGACAAGCACTGCTTGAGACCTGAACAATTATCATGCTACTATAAGAAAGGGATTGGCAGTAGTGGGAAACTGCCAGGGCGGGGGGCGGGCACACTTCATCAGTAAGGGTACCTGATCTCAAACCAGGTGAAATGGGTAGCAAAGTGAGGCCCAAACTTTACCTGTACAATGTATACCTAACCCTGAATTGTACCCCACATCTTTAAAATAAAAATTAAAGAAAACAAAGAATCAAGACAGTTTAGATCAGCAGAGGAAGCTAAAGTTTTAGGGCTGGGGATTCAGGTCTCCTGACAGCCACTCCCACTGTAGGCCCAGTCATGGGTGTCACATAAAAGGCTCCTTCCCCCTGTCTTGCTGAATTGACCCAGGGAGGTTGAGGCTTCACGTCTTCAATTCCTAGCTCCATCATCCCTCCTTTGCCATGAGTATCTACCTCACCCAGGCCAGTGGTTCTCGCAGTGGAGTCTGGGAACTGGCAGCATGGGCATTACCTGGGAGCGTGCATGCTCAGCATGACTGAATCAGACACTCTGGGGGAGGGCTTAGAACTCTGTGAGTCTTCTAGGTGATTTGAATGCATGCTCAAGTTTCAGGACCACTGTCCTGGGGCTCCCCAGCCATGTGTCTGCCCCATGCCTGAGCTTTCTAGCACTGTTCTCTCTGCAGTCCTCCCCAACAGGGGGCTGAACTCACGTTAGAGAGATACAACAGAGAACACTGGGAAATTAGGTTGGAGCAAGACTATGGGGAGTGTGGGCTATAAAGTAAGAAAGGAGTCGTGATGATGTTTTGAGCAGGGGAGGATATGTATTAAAGTAGTGTTGGAGATGAGGTAGCGGAGCTTTAAGATTGCAGACTAGCTGGGTACAGTGACTCACACCTGTAATCCCAGAACTTTGGGAGGCTGAGATGGGAGCCCAGGAGCTAGAGATCAACCTAGGTAACATAGCAAGACCTTGTTGCTTCTTAAAATCAAAAAAATTAGCTGGACATGGTGGGACATACCTGTAGCTCCAGCTATTTGGGAGGCTGAGGTGGAAGAGCCCAGGAGGCTAAGACTGATGAGCAGTGATCGTGCCACAGCACTCCAACCTGGGCAACAGAGGGATACCCTGACTCAAAAAACAAACAAACAAAAGAATGCAGGCTGGACTCCAATTCTCCCAAAACGGTAGGCAAAATTGGTGTGTGTATGCGCGCACATGCTCACGCGTGCATCTTCTGAGGAAGGGGTTTCATAACTTTAATTCAATTCTCTGATGAATTCACAGCACCAGAATGATTGTGTGAGAGGACATTGTTTTATTGCTTGATAAATTATTTTAGCGTTTGAGGCAGTGTTTCTTGGAGCATGGTCATATTGGCATTAGCATTGTCTGAGCTGTGTGTTAAAAATGTACATTTTTGAGCCACACCCAAGACATATTAAATGAGAATCTCTGGATTTGGAACCCAGGAAACTGCATTGTAAGCAAGTTCCCTGGATGATTCCCTGAGTGATGTGGCTAATTCTGATGTACTCTAAAGTTAATGAACCTCTGCCTCAGGCTCTAAACCAAAAAGCTAAAAATTCTAGGAGAGTTAAATTAATTTAGAAAGCATATTGACCACTAAAGCATGGTACGAATGCCTAAAAACACTTATAATACCCAAAAAGTCACAGAACTGGGAACCATAGCCACAGTAGACACTTTCCTGGACATTTTAGTCATTGTCCATTTAAAAGTTGTATTCTGTATATATCAGCATTTGCACAGCAAAAAAGACCTGGAGTGGGGTTCATCCTCAGACTCTGACAGGTTCCGAACTTGCCAGAGTTGGATGAAGAATGAGTTCATGTATTTTTCTTTTTTATTTTATTTCATTTTAAAGATGAGGGGTACAAGTCAGGATTGAGTACATAAGTGGTTTATGTACGAGTGAAGTTTGGGTCTCCCATTGGAGCATGTATTTTTCTATGGCAGATTGCAATCAGATAACCATGAGAAAGACAGAAGAAAAACAATTGACCACGTGGGACTACTGAAAGTCTGCCCCTTCGCAGAACCAGAAAGTTCCTGGAGAGAATCTTCTTTCTTTCCTGCTTCTTATTTGGCAGAGTTTGCTAAAAATCCACTGATTACATATTTTGAATTACGGATTTTCAAATACTGTATGTAGAGCTTAAACAGTAAACCACATGTGATGGAATTTGCAGAAATAGACCCAAATGTGAAAAGTGGTTTTCTCCGGGCAGTGGAAATAGAACTGAAAGGGTCTGGTCTGGTGAGTTATCCACAAAGTGTGTGTGTTCTGGAGCCTGGGTGAGGTGGGGCAAGTTCCTAAAGCTCTTTGGATTTCTACTTACGCAAAACATGCGAAACAGGAATAGAAACAATCCTCAAGCACATTCATAAGAAGGGATTGAGAGGGTTAATGTAAAAGAACAGGCCTACTGCAAGCATTCGCCAAATGTTAACAAGAAAGAAATATGGTGCATATATGTTTCCAGATTTCTGTACTTTCCGAGTCTTTGCCAATGAACACTTACCGCTTGTATAATCAGAAAAGAAAGATGAACTACATTTTTGTTTAGGGCTTTTTAATTTAAGGGAATAAGCTATAAAGAGAGAAAAGGTTGTAAAACAAACAGATGCAATCAACGTCAAGAGAGTTTGTTTTTATTGGGAGAAGTGACACCATGTGACCCCTGGAGTAACCTCACATAAGCACAAGCTATAGGAAGACTAAACATGAAGAATGATGAGTCTTCTACTGGGAGCTTTGGTGCCCTGGCTCTGGGAACTTAGATCACAGGGGAGAGGGGTTAGGTCACACTGTTTTCTGTGTCCCTGCCCCTCTTGAAGGCAGTCTTCTTCCATCAGGTGCAGAACCTGCCATCTCCATCAGCAAATTAAAGAAATAGAACAAACCCATCCCAGGGCTTCTTTAAATATTCAGATAAACCCATGTGCCCCTATCTGTTAAATTAAGCTTTCCCAAGAAAAAGTAAGTCAATTAGTTCAAAATGTGGGTTAGTGCTTCTGGGTATTTAAAAGGGGATTTTTTTTTTCTTTTTTAGTTCATTTAGAAACACAGCCACAGGGCAGGTACATACCCGCTCCTCTACACGTCCTGTGAATTACCAGGATATACCTAGATACCAGTTTCTGATATCTAGAGCTTCAAAATCTGGTCCTTAAGCTTTCTCAAAGTCATGAAGATATTGAAATACGGGCTTTAAAATGTATTTTGCTTTGCCCTTTTCGTACATACCCTTTACCTTCACCGTCATTATCAACAGCCATTTAGTGGCACCTGGCATTGCTCTAGAACATTGGAAAGACATGATTCTGCCCCGATTGAACTTCTTCCTTCCTCCATTCAACAAATACTCCCTAAACTTTTGTCAACAAAGGTAGGTCTCCAGGACATTATGAAATGTAGTTCTAGAGCATGCTTTGTGACATACACTGCAAAACTAATTTGTACAAGTGGCCTGGATACAATAAATCAAACTTTACCAAAATACAAATAAAATAATCTATTTCTCAAGAAGATGAATTTCCAGAAGTGATTTGTGAACATTTTTATGGCTTTTGAAGAGGTTGCCTAATAGAATTGCATTCTTAAAAGACTATCCGAATTGATATTGACAATAAAAGAATATGAGAAGAATATTTTTGTATCAACATTTGGATAGAAAGCGATTTTTAAAGTTTTTGTTATTTGTTTTGCTTTTACTAATTTAGTAGGTCATTTTATTTGAAATATAGCAAATATTTTCGGAAATATTTTGTTTATTTATTTTATTTGTTTTTTTCAGAGACGAGTCCTTGCTATGTTGTCCAGGCTGGTCTCGAACTCCTGGGTTCAAGCAATCCTCTCATCTTGGCCTCCCAAAGCACCAAGATTACAGGTGTGAGCCACCACACCCGGCCAGTTTCAGAAATATTTTAGATTTTGAGACCTCTGTAAATAGCTCCTCCATTATTAAAAAAAATTTTTGTTACATGACATAGTAACACATATCTTTATCTCCTTTTCCACGTTAATTAGTATTGCAATGAATATTAAAATACATTTTATTTAATAATAGGACTAATAGCCACTTCGATTCCACATACTCTTTAAAGATATATGACTAGAAGATAAAGAAATGACTACCATTATTAATTTTAGGTCTGATTTAACTTTGACAACCTTTACATTTGACTTGTTTATTAACCAAGTGAAGTTTCCTTTTCAGGATATTATAACAAAGAGAGGTAGCACATTTATAGGCTTCACAAAATTACAATTTACTTATGAAAAACTACATTTCTTTTGTACGTTACTTGTTTTACAAATAGCCTAGGAAATTGGACATTAAGTGAAAAGATGGAATTATAGCTACCAGGTGGCAATTAGGGACTAAATATTCTCTTCCTGCCAATCAGTGTGTTTACTCTGGCCTGTTTTTTTACCAAAGCATTGAAGACAAAAACATGGGATACCCTTTTATCTCTCAGAAGAGTCATGCAGTACAGCCCAGGATTTCAGTAGAAAGCATCTCATTCTAGTCTTGCTGGGTTTGCGGGCATTACTTTTTTCTCCAAATTCTTCACTGCCATTTCTTCTAAGACGCTAACGGGTCCCTGCTTCCAATAGTCAAGAAAAATAGTACCACTGTTTAGGTGGCCAAGTGACAAATGTTATAGTTTCTCAGCCCATTTATATGTTGTGCCACAGTTCAAGGCCATAGTCTGAGGCCTTGGTATATATAGTTCTATTCTGCCTTTCTAAGATTCCCAAATAAAATTACACACAGGGGTATTTTAATGGTAGGGAATTGTTCCCTTGAGTGTTCTTTTTTTTTTCCCCTTTCATTCTTTGGTTCCTGGAGGCTGAATGTGGTTAAGTGGCTCAAGCATGACCTATGGAGACCTTGGGCAAGTGCCTTAACCTTTACAAGCCTCTCTGGGCTTGGTTTTCTTGTTTGCTATCAAGCTTTCAAGCTTGGGAACTATTAGAGCCTTAATAAATAAGAGCTAATGTTTGAATGTGTACTAATGTTCCAGATACTGTTAAGACCATTGTGCAAATTAATTTATTTAATTCTCAAAACAATCTTATGAAGATCCATTATTGTTATCACCCAGGTAATTATCATGAAAGAACTGAGCCATAGAAAAGTGTGGCTGGAAAGGCAAACCAGGATTCAAAGCCTGTAGTCTGGTTTCAGAGAGAGCTTTTAACCAGTCTGCTACACAACCTTTTGTTGAGCTTAGCTTTCTACCCACACATAAATATGTGTATATTTTTATTGAGTGTCTACTGTGTACCAGCCGCCCTGTTAAAATATGCCAAGAAAACTGAATTGAAAATAAACCAGAGATATAGGAATAAATAAGGCATATTTCTGCTCTTGTGAAGTTATTTTTCTTCCACTCTGTAGAGTTAGATTACGTGGGTTCACTTTTCATCTGAGTTCAAAAAACATTACTCAAGATGATCTTTAATTGAATTCAACAGAATTAATAGTGAAACTCTGAAACTAAGATATGTCAAAATAGCTTCAACTTGAATTCATATTTAATCTCCAAAGCACTTTATGAATCTTTTAGTAATCAAATCAAGAGAGTATGGCTTTCTCTTTTGATTTGTTTCTTTAAAGTGATGAACTAAATGCTTTTTTTTTGAACTCTGCCTCCAAGAGCCCATAAAACTCCTTGAGTTTAACAATTTAAATCCTTTCAACCCATCTCTTATGTCTCTTAATACATAGACATAGACATAGTACATAGACAACTCTATTCCCTGGATTTGACTTAGGAAGGATCAATATTAACTCCACTGAGAGAAAAGAGTCTCTCACTTTACTTCTGCAAGAACTGTCAAAAGGGTGTTCCACTAAAAAGGGAATTAATGATAAGGAAATATTAATCCAAAGCATCCATTAAATTCATTTTAACTTGCAAACAATAATGTTGCTTTGCAGTTACTTTTTTATTCCTGATTTTTAATATAGAAATTTAGATTCATGATATATTTCTCTCTCTCTCTCTCTCTCTCTCTCACACACACACACACACACACACACACACACACACACACAATTTTTCCTGCTAAATGTAGGATTCAACTAAGCACAGATTCTGTTCATTCATTCATTCATTCATTCGACATAAATGACTGGAATGCTCACCATGTCCTGGACACCCTCCTGAAACTACAAAGATGTGTTGCTTTAGTAGAGGAAACAGGCAGATTTAAAAAGCAGCTACATCAAATGTATTAACAGATAATGCTCAGAAGACTGGAAGCAAAAAGAAGGAAGCATGGTCTGTGTTTCTATATGACGTAACTTTCATAAAGTGTTAACCTGGATGGAAGTAGATAGGTTATCGAATGAAGGGGACATGTTTGGAGTTTTCAGCCCAAAATAACCATGTCACTACTTTGAAGTATTCTGAGAAATGAAGAAGTGCAAATATAATAACAGACCCAAAATAATGGTGGAGCATTTTGTTGAAGTTGGAAACATCTTCATGTAGCTTATAGTAAAGAGTCCTGACAGTTAAATAACTGCAATAAATGTTCCCTAAAAGTACTAGAATCGTTATTATAATAAAGAAGCACCATGCATTCGGCACAAGAAGTAAAGCATCATTTTATTTTATATTGTAGTTGTGGGGAACATGTGAGGATTTACTACATAAGTAAATTGCGTGCAGGTGAAGTCTGGACTTCCCCCTGATAGAGGACCTGGTACCCAGTGTGTTGCCGTGTGTCTCCTCCCTCCTCCCTCCCTCCCTTCCTCCCCAGGCAGTGTCCAGCCTCTGCCGTTCCCAGTCTAGTGCTCCCGTGTAAAGCATCTTTTCAAAGGAGTGACCGGTCAGTTGTCACAGGAGTGGTTTGAAAGGGCTTCCCAATGCAGAAGACGTTCACCTCCAAAAGGAGGAACCAGCCGCTGGGCTGATAGGCAGAACGACAACCAATATTGCCTCTACAAAAATAATAAGAAAGCTTTTTTTTTTTTTTTTTTTAATTCTCGCAATTTGGAATGGAGTGTATGGAACCACAGGATGTTTTTAAGGGATCATTTATTAAACTTGGAATTGAACTCCTTTATGAACTCCACTGTAATTTTGTGTTATTGGGCTTTAAAAATTAAGCAACTTTTTTCTTCTTGTTCAAGGGCAGAGGGTGTATAACGGCTCCATTTTCCTGGGTGTTCCTCCGGGTGGCTGCTGTAGGGACCGGCTTAAAGAGGTCTTTTGCAGTATTTGATGAAGTACCACAGGGGCAAAGAATTGGGGTAGCGTTTCCGGAGCTCGTGCGGTGAAGCAGGTCCACTGTCGCGCGGTAATCAGGCCGAGGCACACTTTCCAAGGTGCGTTTTTCGTATTCAATTTAAGCGCGCGTCCTGCCCGTTGTTTGCAAACCGCCCAGGCAGCACCTGAAACTGCTGTTTTCCCAAGTCCCTTCAAAGTTATTTGCACTTGGGATTTTTCGGTTCTGCTATTTCCCCTACCCCTCCTTCTCCCGGCTTTTGCCAGTAGAGACCTGCCCTGGGGGGTATTTTGTCCTGGGAGCACAAAACAATTTTCTTTTCTGGAAATAAGTTGACGTCAACGGGGAGCTGTTTTTGGTTGCTGTGTTTCCCGGAGCGTCCCACCCAGCACACCGCCTCCGGCGGACTGCGAGCAATTCAAAGCAGCTCGCCCGGCGGGGAGGGGACCCGGGGGGAGGAGTGGTCCCCGCCGCCCGCGCAGGTGGGGAGGACCAAGGCTCCGCTCTTGGGCCTGAGCGTGGGCCTGGGGCCTGAGTCTCCCGGCCGGGCTAGGAGCGCAGCCCCAAGCCAGCGCGGCCCCGGCCCCCAGCGCCCGCGGGGAGCGCCGTCGGGGCGCAGCCCGGGGTCGATGACCTGCCGGGCGGCCACTTGAGTTGTCCGCACCTCGGAGATCCCCCGCCCGAGCGTCCCGCGGCCCGAAAGCCTGGGAGCATCCCGGACAAAGCGCCCTCCGGAAGCAGCCGTGGGTGACTGGCGTGTGCCAGTTCGTCCGTGCGAGTCCGTGGCGCAGCCAACTTCGCTCCCACGGCCCCAGGCTTCGGGAGACGCGTACGCCTTTCTGTACCGCTGGGGGAGGGCGGTACATAGAGACCAAAGTCGGTCACCTCTGTGGCCGCACCTCGGGGACCATTCCGAGACGGCTCTCCGCGGAAAGCAGGGCGGATAAGAACGTGTGTGTGTGTGTGTGTGTGTGTGCGCGCGCGCGCGCGTGTTTCCCCGAGGAGCCGGGGGCGGCCCGCGAGGCAGGGACTTGCTCTAACTTGTTTCACGCCTGGCGCGGTTCCCCCAACGCTCTTCGGCGTCCAGGGCCGCGGAGGTGTGCAAAGGGAGAGCTGCGACCTCCAGGGAAAAGACACCGTCAACTCCCACGGGTCCCAAGACCTAGTCTTCCCTCTTTCCTTCCTTTTTAAAAAAAACTACAAGTTGATGAATGGGTTTCTATTGATGCGTAAAGTGATAAACTCCTTGACAGCAGGAGGGTCAAGGAAGGGGGAACCGGCAGTTGACACGGTCCCCAGGAGCCTTGCTGCCGGGATTTCGGACTTGGAGGCAAATTCGAGACCGCATTCGAGGAGCTGGAGAGGCTGCCCCCCAGAAGGACAGGCCCCGTACAGGGTCTGACTCAGACGGTCCCTCTCGCCCTAGGGACCCGTAGCTGGCTGGCGCGGCAGGGGGACCCCCGGGTCGTCCCAGGAGAAAGGGTGCAGTGCGAGCTCCGGGGGTGGCCTGGGCTGTGCCGCCAAAGAGAACAGGCGAGGGAGGTCCCAGGCGGCTCGGTGACGCTGCCCCTGGGCCGGGAGAGAGGGAGGTGGCGACGCAAGGACGCGCCCGGAGCCTGGGCGCGCCGGGGGCGGGCGTTTGGCTAGAAGTGGGACAGTGTCTCCTATGGGAAAGCGGGACCCGGCGAGCTCTTTGGCTGCCTTTCCAGTTTCCGAGGTGCCCGCCCCCGCGCGCCGGAGGCAGCGCAGCCCCGAGGGCGACGAATGGCGGTTAGCAAACTTGGGAGTGAGAGCGCGCTCAGGATCCGAATTGCCGAACTGAGGCGGCGGCAGCGGCGGGGGTGGCTGAGACCCAAGTTCATTTTTTTCCGCCCGCTCGCTCGCCTGCCCGCCCGCTGGGCCTTAGGGAGACTCGAGTTCCAGCCTGGTGGAGCGCCTCGCCCCAGGGAGTTGTGTCAGTTTGCTCCGGGGCAGGGTGGGTCCTCGGGGTCCCGAGCGCCTCTTTCCACATCTCCCCTCCCACCTGCCCCTCCCAGTCTCCCCACCCACCCCCCATCTCGCTTCTTCTCGGGGCTGGCTGGACCGGTGCGGACTTGCCCCAGACCTACGGGGAGCGCCCCAGGTCTTTAATGACAGCTTAAATGTGGCTGTTGGAAAAGTCGAAAGGGATGAGGCTGACGTGAGGCGTGTTTCGCTCCTCTGCAAGAGTCGGAAAGGGAGCTGGGAGCCGCGCGGCTGGCCCCAGGCCCCCGCGCCTCGCCGCCAGCAAGTAGGTGGGGGAGCCGCCGCCGCCAGCCCCATCCCGCTCCCAAGCCTCGCCCGCTGCGCCCTGGCCGCGGGCGCAGAGAGGGTGCGGGGCCTCGCCGTGCCTCCTCCACCCTGCTCATTAACCTGCCAGCTTCGCCGCGCTCCGGGCGGCCCCAGACACCGGCTTCTCGAAGCAGCACTCGCGGCCAGCCAGGCGCTGCAGCCGCCCCGACCCCCCGGCCCCGGGGGGCAATGCGGGGGCGGTGGAAGGGGCACTGCTCCTCGGGCATTACTTAGAGACGCGAGACCGTCCCGCCCTCCCGTCGGCCCTCCCTCTCTCCCGCCCGGGCCCGCGCAATCCTCCGCCAGCGGGTCAGTTGGGAGGGTTTTGCCCCCACCGACAGCTCTCCCTCCCCTCCCTTTTTTTTTTTTTTTTTTGCCTTCAAAGTTTTCTTAGAAGTGGAAGCTGGGTGGGGGAGGAAGAAGGTCCAGCCAGCCTCGGTCCTGTCCCCTATCTCTCCCTATCTAACTCGCCCCCACCTCCCCTCCCCTCCATCCCCTGCGCGCCGCTGCCCCTCCGGAGCGGCGCTCCGGATGACAATTGGAGCGCGGCTCCTTTAAGAGCCCGGCTTTGCCTCCCGGTAGCTGAAGGTCATTAAACACAAAAGCTCTCAGCGCTGCGGTCCAATATAGCGCATGCGCCCTGCCCGAGGACTGGCAGAGAGACGGCAATATGGCGAGAATGCCTGGCAGCGGGGACTGTAACACCAGCGCGGGCGGCAGCGCCAGCGCCGCCGCCGCCGCCGCCGAGAACAATGGGGAGCGGGGCGAGGGCGAGCGCGGCGCGGGGGGCCGAGGCCGCCGCCACGGCCGCCCGCACTACTGCAGCGCGGGCGAGGAGGAGGAGGAGGAAGAGGAGGAGGAGGACGAGATCCAGGAGGTGCAGATAACGGGGGACGGGGAGGAGGAGGAGGAGGACGGAGGTGGGGGGCTGGAGGAGGACGAGGAGGAGGAGGAAGAGGAGGAGATGGGGCTGGACTGGGACGAGCCCCTGGAGCCCGAGGACTCGGCCGGGGAGGAGCTGGAGCCCGAGCCGGTCCATATGATCAATATGGACCAGAGCGCCGCGCTGGAGCCCGAGGCGCCGCCGCGCCTGCTGGCGCCCCGGGCCCGCGGCGGGCCGCCCGGCGAGGGCGCGGAGCTGGACCCCGACGTGCTGCAGCGCCCCGAGCGGGCCCGGCTGAGCGAGAACACCCGGCTGGCCACCCGCTACGCCGTGCGCATCTTCCGGGAGTACCTGAGCGAGAAGGCGCAGAGCCCGGACTTCGAGACCATGGACAAGGGGGCGCTGTGCCGCGTGCTGCGCTCCTTCTACGCCGAGGCCCGCTCCAAGAGCGGCCAGCTCTACAGCAAGTCGTCGCTCATCAGCATCCGCAGCTCCCTCAACCGCTACCTCAACGAGCCCCCGTACTGCCGCACGCTCGACCTCACCAAGGACCCCGAGCTGCGCAGCGCCAACCTGACGCTGGCCGCGGTCATCCGCAAGCTCGAGGAGCAGGGCGCCGGGCCGGTGGTGCAGAAGCAAGCCATCACGCGCGCCGACCTGCGCAAGCTGTACACCTCCAGCGTCTTCAGCACCAACACGCCCTTCGGGCTGCTCAACAAGGTCTGGTTCGAGACGTGCATGTACTTCTGCACGCGCGGCCGCGAGAACCAGCGCGAGCTGGAGGAGGACTCCTTCGGGCTGGCCATGGACGAGGACGGCCGCAAGTTCGTCTACTTCAAGTCCCTCGGGCCCTACCACAAGTCGCGCTCGTCGTCGTGGAGCAAGAAGCGCGCCGAGAGCAGCGACGAGGAGAACTTGCCGCGCATGTACGAGACGGGCACCGAGTTCTGCCCCTACGCCAGCTTCGTCAAGTACCTGTCCAAGCGCAACCCCCTCTGCAAGGCGTTCTTCCAGCGGCCCCGGGACCACTGCAGCGAGGGTGATGTGACCTGGTACGAGAACAAAGCCATCGGCAAGAACTTGCTAGGCACCAGGATGCAGATGCTCTCCAAGGCGGCCAAGCTCTCCAAGACCTACACCAACCACTGCATCGGCGCGGTCTCCATC
>CAUYQG010231928.1:0-12784 GCA_963574415.1 Tarsius wallacei | reverse complement strand
TTCCCACATTTTTTAGTAGATTGACATTTTGGAGCCATTCTTTGGTTATTCACATCTAGTTTCATTGATTTAGGTTCAGAAATGTGGTCTCTGTGATTTCTACTTCTGTGGAATCTATTGAGTTTTCTTTTTTTTTTTTTTTGAGTTGGAGTCTCACTCTGTTGCCCAGACTGGAGTGCAGTGGCCGCTCCCGGCCACCGCAGTCTCGACCTGCTGGGCTCCGGCGATCCTTCCGCCTCAGCCTTCCAAAATAGCCAGAACTACAGGTGCGCGCTACCACACCCGGCTAATTTTTTGATTTATTGTAGAGAAGAGGTCTTGCTTGCCCAGGCAGGTCTCGAACCCGCGGGCTCAGGCAATCCACTCACCTCAGCCTCCCAAAGGCGCGGGATTACAGGCTGAGCCACCGAGCCCGGCTTGTTTCTATAATATTTTTAGTGTTTACTATCTTTTGTTTATATGATGTGTGTAGAGGGGGTGTGAGGGGGGGATGCCTGTCTAGTATTTGCAAGGATTAAAGTTGATTTCAGTTTTTCCAGTGGTTGCTTTTATAACTTTAAAAAATTACATTTTACTTCTTGATCGATCAACTCCAAATAGTATTGATTGACCCCAACCGATGGGAAAATATGTGACTGTATATTTGTTCTCCCTCCCTATCTCTGGATTTTCTTAGCTATGCTTTTACTTTAATATTAATTTTTTAAAAATCCAACAATATTTACTTTCTTTTTCATCCCCATAATTATTGCCTTCAGAGCAGCTGGAAGGTTTATTTCCTTCAGAGCAGCTGGAAGTCTCCATACTTTGTTCATTTTCTTGCTTCCTGCCTTCTTGCACCCACTATAATGTAAGCTTCCTGTGAGCTGGTAGCATCTGACAGCTAATGTCCAGGGTCCTAGAGCAGTGTTGGCAGAAGTCAATTATTCAAATAATTTTAGAATAAACAGATGAATGACAAGTAATGAATAAGAGGACCACATCCAAATGGGAAATAACTGAATATAAATTGGGACTCCTGTGTCTGTTTTTCATATCTGTCACTTCTTCCTTGTAACTGTTAATTTTTCCACTCCGTGTTGTGGAATTTTCTGCAGCCTTTTCTCCATGTTTCTGTCTAGTCAAATTCTTGCTGCTTTAATTGTCCTTTTCACTTCTGTAATAGTTTTGTTATTTTAAATTTTATTTTCTATTGCCATTCTGGATTTTTATCTTTACTTCGTACTATTCTCTCTTTTACCGCTTATGTTTTGATATACACAAATTCTTCCTATTCCGTTTTCTTTTAAATTTACAGAGAATTTAAAGCTTTTGGTTGGATAAATTTGTCCTCTTTCTGGTGCAATTCTTTGAATGTTTCTCCTTCATAGGCCTTTTCCCTGATATGTTCCGTTCTTGTCCTGGGCCTTATATTTCTCTGCTCTTTTACTGGATGAGGACTGCTCATCTCTGAATGGGGCCAATTCTATCAGGCCCTGCTTCTTATTCAAAAGCAACAAAGGACAGGCCAAGGATAGCATTCATGGAGCTATCACTTTATTTTGTTTCCATTCTCCATCATCCCCTCACCAAGGAGCAGGTTTTCCATTCCTTATCTTGGCAGGACTTGAGAAGGGTCACAGTAAAGTCCACAATTTTTGTGTTGTTGATTTTTGTTGTCTAAGTACGGTTAGGTGATCTCTGGTAAGCAGTTGAAAAGGTGATTTTGTTTCTCCATCTCTCCTATATCTATTTCAGTTCCAGATTCCTTCTCCAGGTGAGTCTTCAAAAGCTGATGTTGTTTCCCTGGAGTGACCATTCTCAGCTTTGTCTTCCTTCCCATCCTGCTTCATCCCAGGTTACTCAAGAACTTCTCATTTTTTTCTGATTTCAGTCCCCTGTTCCAGCTATTCAGAGAGATGCCTTGGCTCTGACTGTCCTTAATAGATGTGGTCATGTGTCTCTCTGTTAGAAATGCCGTGGCCTTTGGAGTCCATCACAGATGTGGTCGTGTGTCTCTCTGTTAGAAATGCCATGACCGTGGTGTCCATCACAGTTGTGGTCATGTGTCTCTCTGGTAAAGATGCCGTGGCCCTAGGTGTCCTTCATAGATGTAGTCATGTATCTCTCTGTTAGGGATGCCTTGGAACTTGGTGTCATTCATAGATGTGGTCGTGTGACTCTCTGTTAGAGATGGCTTGACCCTTGGTGTCCATTGCAGATGTGGCCTCGTGTCTCTCTGTTAGAGATGTCCTGGCCCTGGTTGTCCATCACAGATTTGGTTGTTTGTCTCTCTGTTAGAGATGCTGTGGCCCTGGGTGTCCATACAGACATGGTCATGTGTCTCTCTGTTAGAGATGGATGGCTGGCCCTGGGTGTCTAACACAGATGTGGTCATTTGTTTCTATTACCCATAATCCATCATTTGAGATTTTGGTAATTTCTGCTTTCATGAAACTGGAGCTTATGTTCCATATTTTCTGGTTGGTTTTTGAAAAAGAAGCCTGACTTCCTTTTCACAGAGGCAACTTCGGAAACAGTGCAGCAAAGTCCAGTGTGGTGGTGTTGGGTTAGACTCAAGGATGGAACTGTGCCTTCTTCAATTATACCTCATTTTTAGATCAACATGTCCCTGAGTGGTTCTTATATAACTTTGCCAAAATTGGAAAGAAGTTACAGTCAGCATGAGCATAATGTTTGTAATGATTTGTTTTGAGTAAATTGCTGGCATTTCAGGATTCAGCAAATGCTGATAACATGCGAATAACTGCTGGAGACAGAGAAAACCAACATTTAACAGGTACCTACTAGGTGATGATTGCCATACATCTGTTATCATCCAGCTTAATCTTCACACCCACCCTGATAACTGGGTATTATTATCTCCATTTGGTGCATCTGGAAGTTTGCCAGAGGGTGGTTCCTAGTGGGAATCTGCTTCAGAGGCAAGTGCTAGTTTCACTGTCCCCAAGGTTCTCAGTGCTGAGATGTCTCCATTACCATTTCTTGCCCTTGTTGGCAACATCTGGCCTTATTGAGGCCTAAGTGAATCAAATTGTTTCCATTGTGTGCATCTTGATGAGGTTGCCCAGGGATTTTACCGATGGGTTGTAGCTGTTGGAAGAAAAGGATTGGGGTAGCAGTTAAAAGCAGGTGGCTGTTCTCACCTGCCCTTTACATAGAAGCTAAAACTGCTGGTCCATGAGAACATGAAGGAGAGGATGAGGCACCTCAAGCCTTTTAGATACCCCAGTACAAGTTCATGTCTTCCCAGAGGCTGCATCATTAATTCTTTGGGATCTTGGACAACTATCACCTTATCTCACTCTATAACCTCCACATCACACAGACAGCGTGATGCATGTCCTGGGTGCTCAATAATTGCTGATCAAATTAATGAATGAATCAAAGATACATAAAGTCAGGAGAGACTCTGAACTCACAACACCCTCCTTGGAAGGCTCACCTAAGTTGTTATAACTTTGACCTCCTTAAATCTACAGTTAGGGATTCATTACTTTTGCTTAAGACTTGGTTCCAAATGGCCATTATACATGTGATCCTAAGTCTTTCTGTGAAAAACAGCAAACTAATAACTAAAACCCGCTTTCTTACTTGTCTCTTAGGTGTCAGACATTTCCCCCGAGAATAGCTTTTACTTGAGGAAGAGCTCTAGAAGGAAGATTGGAAGGGGGGAGGGTTAAATCTTAGTAGGCCTCACCCTTTCAATTGTCCTCATTCCAGTCCCCCAAATCTGCTAATAGGTGCTGCTACATTGCATTATTCCTCTTACATTACATGGTGTGGGTGAATGAAGGTTGCTGATCCACTAACCTTAAAGTTGGAAAATGAGCCTGGATTATCCAGGTGGGCCCATTGTAATCACAGGGTCCTAAAGAGGGGAAGAGGAAGACAGAGAGGAGCCAGAGAGATGCTGTGCTGAGTCAGAGAGACTCAGCCCACCACTGCTGGCTTGAAAGATGGAGGCGAGAGCCATAAGCCAGTGAAGGCAGAAGAAGGCAAGGAAATGGCTTCTCCCCTTCAGCCTCCAGGAGAAACGCAGCTGCCAACACCTGGATGTTAGCCCAGCAAGACTCAGCTCAGATTTCCAGCCTAAAGAGTCGCAAAATACATCTATGTTTTTTCGCCAGTTTGAGCCACTTAATATAACAGCAATAGGACACCACGTGCAAGTGAATGTGCAGCTAAAAAAGGTGGGTGTAGGTGTTGTGTTGTCCACCGTCATTTCACACTGGGACAAAGACTGACTAACGTCTTCCCCGGGTTGGCCTGCCTTAGAGTGAGTTCTTTGGACTTCCATCTTGCTTTGGGAAGGCGTCTTAGGTAGTTTCGTCAGAAATCCCCCTGTTGGGAGGAGAAGAAACCAAGAGGAAAGAGCATGGGTTGTGTAGCCTTGGTAGGAGGCTACCAGTCCTGCTTAGAAAACCAAGAAGAAAAGACAGATCGGCTCACTTGTGACAATCGAGTCTTCAGTAAAATCACAAAGAACTGTGTGGGTGAGTTTGACAAAGCAGCATGGATGAGGATTCCGAAAATGCCTCCTTTGGTCCTTCATTGGAGATTCTATAGGCATTTTTAAAAGTGTTCTCTGAATGTGGAACACTTTATTTAAATTCCCCACACCGCTGCGGAAGTGTATTAGCATTTTTGCTTTGGCTTCAACGTTTCTTTTCGAGCAACTAATAATGCTAGCAGCTCAGCAGATGGGAAGTGTGTAAGCCTGCACACAGGATACACGTGCATACTACACACATGCACACACAGGCATACTGCATACCCATGTACACACACTGCACATCTTGCATGCATATGCACACACACGCTGCACACGGGCACACATATGTACACACATGCACACTCTACGCATGCACACGATGCAAACTGTATACACACGGCATACAAGTGCATACACAAGTCCATGGCACACACACGCACACTGAACACACAGGCACACGCGTTCACACTCATGCACCCTGCACACACACATATGTATGCTGCACGTGCACATTTACACACGTGCACACCAAGCACACAGGCACACATTTGCACACACACCTGCACATGCACGCACTCGTGCCCAGGTACACACACTCAGATTTCTAATAGCTGCACAACATTTCACTCAGTAACAGATGGATTTGGTGGATGTTTACATCTGTGGTTTTGCCTGTGCTCTGTAATTTAGTCGAGTCGGAACGGCCTGTTATCCGTATTGAAAAAGTCAAGCTTTTTTTAAGCTCTTACGGTGTGAGATAAAGTGTCAATCAAGTTCCACTTAAAGGTGTCCTCTCATTTAATCACTAAAATGACATAAAATAGATGCATTGCTACGCCCATTTTACAGATGAGAAAATCGACTTGAGAGTCTAGGTAAGGTTGGGCAGCTCACGTGCTCCACATCCTCTGAGCCTGGTCTGTGTGACTCCGGCGTGAACTCAGAGTGGTACGGGCTCATAACGGCCAGGGCTGCACCCTAACTCTGCCACTTGCTACCTGCATGATTGAAGGCAAGCTTCATAATCTTCCTGTGTTCCAGTTTCTTCATGGAAGACGAGCACTCAAGAGGATCTGCCTCAGAGACTTGTTTGTGGGGTAAATGAGAATTCAGTTAAATCACGTGGAACACTGTCTAGCAGCTAGGATGTCCTCCTAAAATGGCAGTGATTGTCATTACCTTAGGGACGACTCTTTCTGTAAATTGTCACGTCACCCAGTGACTTGGGTTAAGTGTGTGCTGATGAACCATTTCTAAAAGTTGGACAAAGCTCGTTCGCTGCAGTCTAAGTCTCAAATAAAACCAAATTACAAAGAAAATTAAGCCAGTGGATAAATGCACATCGTAGTAATCCCTTGCTTTTTTATTACTTGACATGGTCCTCACAAAAATCGTATAAAGTCGGTGAGGCAGTAATTACTATATTTTTGTTACAGTTGGGGAAACAGTCTCAGAGAGCTTAAGGGACTTGACTGAGTTTGGACGACGACTGAGCAGGCAAGGCAGGCCTTCTGCCTCCAGATCTAACAATGATTCCTTGTGGGCGCCATCCGCCCGCCTGTCCTCTGTCCCTCAGAACGTGCAATGGCATGCAGGGGCCGGATACTTCTAAAGTAAGCATGCAAATGCACATATTTATCGAATCTTGGCTCAGTGGACTCTTCCTTGGACAGTTAGAATGACTTGATTAGGTTTTCTTCTCCTGGGGTCATCTTTGTCTTTAATTTGTCCATGACCTTGGCCACGTGTGCATATTTTTCTTGAACTTATTCAGGAAACATGCCTCTTTTAATGTAACACAATGAGACCTTAATGTTTTCTATGGATGGTGTGAAAATTGATTTTAGCAAGCAAAGAATTTAAACAATATTTTATTTGCCACGGTACATGTCCTAAACGTAAAGGAAAAAGTGTCATGAGCACATCTGACTTACGATGTTTTGGGGATTGTCATTTGTGCTGTAACTCAAGTAGCGAGTTCACCTTCCAGTGGCCACATGCAGATCTCAGACCTGCTCTCTGGCTGTGCAGGTTCAGAGTAGATGCTCTGCCTGCAGCATGCACAGGGAAGTCCCAGGTGTGTGCAGGGACAGGACGGAAAAGCAAACCAAAGGAGTGAATGTCAGTCATGGTGAGGGACACCACTGAATGTAAGCAACGCCTGCTTCGTACAATGCTTCTTGGCTTCTGCTTGAAAAGTCTTCACTCTGTTTGGGTGTCAAGAGCTTTCTGGAGGATCTCCATCCTGCAAAACAGCATGCATGATTACAACCGGCTTTGCACATTAGCATATCTTGCAGACACACTGGCTGGTTCGAACAACTACATCCATCCTGGAAGACAAGCATCAGCTGCCATTTTATTCCAGATGCAGGAAGGAGGAGGTGGTGACTGGCAGCTGGAACTGGGGCTCATGCCTCTGCTGACCGAGTGGGACTCTTCCCCTTGCTTGGAGGTCCTGGCTAGGAACTCACCTGAAGGATTCACTGAAGATAATTTGAACATTATGAAGACACACCGGAAAGACTTGATACAAGAATTCGCGGTGTTTCCCTACCCAGACGGGAGTGTTGGGTGTGCAGAGAACATCCTCTCATTGTCCGTGGACTTGGCCACGTCATTCCATTGGGAAGACAGATGTTGTAGATTATTCCTGAGGCCCAGAGTTATTTACATCATCCTGGTGAAGAACTGATTTTCGGCGTCCAATTTCACCAAGGCCAGATGGGTAAATATTTCTGAGAATGTAAAAGTGTGAATGGGATGTAGAAACACTTCTGAAAGTGGTGGTTCTCAAAGTGGGGTCCCTAGAACCGCAGCAGCAGTTACACCTGGAAATTTGTTGAACTGAAAATTCTCTGACCTCACCCCTGGCTAACAGAACCACGGATTCTGGAGGGGTTCGTGGCAGCCCCGAGTCTGTTTTTACAAGCTGTCTGAGAATGCTCCTCACCCTCACATTTGAGAACCAGAGACCCAGGGGGAAACAACAGAAGGGTGAATAACCCCTTACTCATCTGGTCATAAAGAGACGGTTCTTTATATTAAGGAGCTTATTTTCAGGTATGTGTTTTAGGTAATTAATGAGATTTATTGTTGTTTGTATTTCATCCTTTAGATTTAAACTTGTAAAATATAGTTGAGCTCTTTTATATTCAGTATGCTCTTTTACAGACGCCTTTTATGTATATTGAGTTATTTGTAACATTTCATTAATGGTAGTGGTAATAACGTCACTTAAAATCTTTTTAAAAAGAAAATTGTTAGTGTGTAATACAACTGGTATTATTTGTGTCTTTCTCTTTTTAATACTGTTTATAATTACTCTTGTCATCAGAAAACATTTGTTCTAAATATAAGCAAATCAACAGAATTTAGATTGCGCTGGGCGGTGTAGGCAGATAAAAAGGGGATAAAATGCATATGGGAAGCAATGCTTCTATTGTTTTTTCCATTTTTGGTAATTAATGTTTGACTGAATCAATGTCATTTTAGCATAAAAAATGCAGCGTTTGACTACTATCCTTCCAAACCTTCCGGGAAAAGAGAAATCTAAAAGCTATGTTGATAGAGAGGAGTTTTAAAAATGGTACTTATTTGTAAAATTGCATACAGGAAAATTTATTCTCTGTGGCTTATAGTTCCATAAGTTTTGACAAATGGTTAGCGTCATGTAACTACCACCACAATTAAGATACAGACCGAGTCCATCACCCCTCCCCCCCAAATCCCTTGTGTGGCCTCTTCGTGGTAAACTCTTTCCATATTTCTACTCCTGACAACCACTGATCTGTTCTCTGTTCTTCTAAGTTTTGTCTTTTCCAGCATGCCAGGTAAATGGACTCACACATGCTGCAGCCCTGGTTCTGGGTTCTTTCCCCAGCCTTTGAAATCATGCATGTGTTGGGTATCAGAGTGGTGTTCCATTCTATAAATGGACCACTGTTTGTTTTCCAGTTGAGTTATTTTCTGTTCTTGGCCATTATAAATAAAACTGTGCTAAGCATTCAGGTACAGATTTTTTTTTTGTGTGAACTAAGTTTTAATGATTATTATTATTTTAAGTTAAAACAGGATTGGTATTGCTGGGTCATATGGTAAATATATGTTTAACTTTGTGAGAAATTACTATCCTGTTCTCCAGAGTGACTTTGTCATTTTACATCCCGCCAGCAATGTAGGAGAATTCCAGTTGATTCACATTCCTATCTGCAGTTGGTATTGTCAGTGTTTTTTATTTTTGGCAATTCTAACAGGTGTGTCACAGTTTTTTATTTATGTGTGCCACTGCCCAGGCTGGAGTGCAGTGGCACACTCATGGCCACCCCAGCATCGACCTGCTGGACTCAGGCAATCCTTCTGCCTCAGCCTTCCAAGTAGCTGGAACTACAGGCACGCGCTACCATGCCTGGCTAATTTTTGATTTATTGTAGAGATGGGGTCTTGCCATGTTGCTCAGGCTGGTCTCGAACCCCTGAGCTTAGGCAATCCTCTTGCCTCTGCCTCCCAAAGTGCTGGGATTACAGGCTTGAGCCACCACGCCCGACTTGTAACACAGTTTTAATTTGCATTTTCCTAATGGTTAATGTTGTGGAATATCTCATTGTCCATTTGCATATCCTCTCTCGTAAAGTGTCTGTTCAAGTTTTTGTCCATTTTTTAGTGAGTTGTTTGCTTTCTTGTTGTTGAGGTTTGAAAGTTCCTATTATATACTATATGTAAGTATTTTTTCAGATATGGGATTTGCAAACATTTTCTCCAAGTTGATGATTTTTCATCTCATTCTCTGTCTTGAGAGAATGCGATGACTTCAAGACGAATGATTTGAGGTCCTTGCCATCCTTTGGGGGGATAAACAAAGACCATCCACAGGAGAACGAACAGAGGCTATTTCTTCAGGACTCACTATAGCAGAGGAGTCGGCCATCATCACGTGCGTCTGGCGGAGACTCAAAGGCAGGCAGGCAGGTGGGAAGGCTTTAGAAGGGCAAAAGGGAAGGCTTCAGGTGTGCCCTGCTTGGAAGCTGTGGGAAGCTGGTGTGTGTGGGTGTGTGAGGGGGGTCTCTCTAGAAGCAGAGCCCTCTCTGTGATTGATATGGGAGCAGATTTGGCGTTTTCCATTGGTCTTAATCTGGAAGCTAGCAGTTGCTGACCAAGTCCTGACTGCTCTGGGCTGGCCACTGCAGAGATTGTGGGTCAGAGCTCCATTGCCATATGCGGTCCGGACCATCCATCTCTCACATGTCTTAAGAGAAACAATATAACTTCTGTTGCTGCTCCTTGACTAAGCTTGAAGCGTCCTGGGTGGGTAAGCTAGGAGACGGTCAGAGAAACATTGCAGGTGGGCTGGGCTGAGCCAGGCTTCTTTAGGGAATATTTGGGCCTGGTGGTGGGTGTTGAGGCCCACAGAGGTTCAAGGACCAGGAGAGATCCGATCCCTGTCAGTCCTTCAGTGGCTAGAGCATCTGCTGCCAGTCCTGGGGGAGCTGACCAGGGTTGGTCCTGGGGTGCAGCCACAGGTTCCAGTGCGCTGGCAGCCCTGTGCTGGCATCCCACGCAGAGAAGCCCTTCCAGGCTTGGCAGACGGAGCAGTTTGCTCCTGTTCCCTGTCGGCCCGAGCCACGTGGGGTGGAAGTCACTATGTCCCTGGCCCTTTTTTCTCGTGCAGCTGCTACCACTGCCTGAGCTCAGCCAGGGTGAGGCCCAGCTTTGCCTGAGCCCGTGGGTGGAAGAGAATCCTGCAGGGGAGTCTGAAACGAGCTCGAGTGGGGCGGCTGTAAGGGCGAGTAGCACTGACAGCCCTGCACTGACGTGGCCGGGCACTTGCTGCCATCCAGGCAGGCGTCCTGCGTGCAGACAGATGCCCTGTCACCTTTGTCCGCTGGGCTGTGACCGTCTGTGACTGGAGTCACTCAGTGTTTGGCCGAGGGAAGCGGACGCTGGCAGCTGGCAATCAATATCGCGGAAGTGACTGCCTTTTTGCATTTGAAATGGCATTCTTCAGCGGCAGGGACTGGCGGTGTCAGCGTGGATCTACGCAAATGGAGACCACTGAGTCGCCCGCAGGAAGGCTGGTGGGTGAGGGCAGCTTTCAGAGGGGCCACCACGCGGGCCACTGAACGGAAGGCTCTGTTCCATGTCCTTTTCCCTCCTTTGTCCCAGTGGGGTCTTCACGCATTCCTTCCCTGCCCTCCTTCGCATCACTTCTCTAGAAAATACTTGGGGCATGTCGGCTGGTTATACCTGTTGGTGAAATGAATAAAATTCTGGCTGCCCCTGTGAGTTTAGGGAAATACTGATTAGCTTAAGACTTTGATGCCCTCCAAAAGGCTGTTCTTTCGGAATGATTACACTACGCTATTTATGCCATAGTAAGAATGAGCGTCCATCTCTTCCCAAGGACAGGTTTCCATACATGAAGGATGCGGAAGGAAGGGGATGGGCACACGGGGGGAGGACGAGGCTGGCAGGCTCGAGACCTCGGGACAAAGCTCGCTCTGGCCTGCTGGGTCAGTGGTAGTGCAACCGTCCAGCAGGAGAGGACCAGAGGGGAAGCCTCAGATGTTTGGGACTCTGTGAGTGACGTTGCACATAAGCAACCTTCAGTTGTTTCTTCTAAGAAAGGCCCCCTTTTTGAGGATCGGAGAGAAGGGTGAGGAAAAGTCTTGGGAACAGTGATGTCACCACCGTCGCTTCGGTCGCGTCTTGGGGTCTGTGAGCACGTCCTAGCTGTGTTACCACAGGCCTCCTCTTGCACTAGTTCTGAATCCCAGCTATGCCGTCATTTCTGTTTCCTGAAGTCCATAGTATCTCTCACAGCCAACAGTTTATCTTCATCCAGTTTTCTTCCTGGCATTTGAGGGAGGACACCCCCCCCAGTGGAATTTATTTATTAAAAATTGTGTATTTATTCTTAACGTGTTTCAACTTCGGTCGCCTTCCAAGTCCATTTGATGCAACACACCTATGGAGATGCTTTTTCTGCTGCTCAAAACAGTTTTTGAACTAGTCAATGCTGATGCTTTTTAGTGCTTCTGCCGTTTTTAAATCTCACCTCTTTCTCAATGGCAGAATGTTTTCCTTGGAGGTCTTTTTTCATCCAAGGAAACAAAAAAAGTCATTCGAGGAGAGACTGGGTGAATGGGGGGTGAACATGGGGGCCGTGCCATTTTGCTCCAAAACTGCTGAAAGCTTAGCACAGTTGTGCTTGTCCATCACCCATCATGAAATGAGAAAATGCACTGAAGGAATCTTCAAAAAAAATTCACTGAAGCCAAACGCAGTCTCTCACACCCATGCTAGCTGGTCCACCGATATTGATGGGTTCCTAGAACACTCACCTGGCGGGGGAAGCCTGCACTACCAGGGGCCTGTCCTCCCAAAAATAATTCCATCTTTTTCTTGGAGGGGTCCCCCTTGGATATCACGGTTCAGGTTCACACCTTGATGTTTATATTTTATTGTTCTGAAAAATGTTTACCACTAGGCCAATGAATGACTCACGAGAATCATTCACGGATGGATACGGTTGACTTGAGTCTCAGCGGCTCATACTTGTAGCTCGTTGGTGTGAAAGTTGCCACGAGGCACACACAGCACAGAGTTCTGTGGATGCTTTTGTTTTCATTCTGTTATGATCTCCGCAGCAGCGGGTGTCCTGGGAGCTGGAAGCTCTTTGAAAACAGCATGAGGGCGAGGGCTGCCCAAGTATGTGTGACCTCGGGCACTGGTGAGCAAGTGTAGATGCTTTCCAAGTCTCTGAGTACCCCATTTTGTAAAGCTCTATTCCCAGTTCCCATAAACCAAAGCTCTATGTCCCATACACTAAAAGAAATATGACATTTTTTTGGGGGGGGGTTGGAGTCTCACTCTGTCACCCAGACTGGAGTGCAGTGGCATGCTCCCGGCCACCGCAGCCTCGACCTGCTGGGCTCCGGCGATCTTTCCGCCTCAGCCTTCCAAGTAGCTGGAACTACAGGCGTGCGCTACTACGCCGGGCTAGTTTTTGATTTATTGTGGAGATGAGGTCTTGCCAAGTTGCCCAGGCGGGTCTCGAACCCACGGGCTCAGGGAATCCACTCACCTCGGCCTCCCAAAGCGCTGGGATGACAGGCTGACCCACCGAGCCCGGCGTAAAAAATGACATATTTTTGAGACATGGGATATCACCCCAGAAGAGTCTGTACCTTTAAAAAAAAGTGTCTGACTTGCCCTTGGGTGACACACCATTCAAGTGTTTAGGAACGAAGTGACTTATTTATTTTCATATGTTTGAATGAATGTGGCCAC
>CAUYQG010231921.1:0-11729 GCA_963574415.1 Tarsius wallacei | reverse complement strand
GCCAGACATGGTGGCTCACGCCTGTAATCCCAGCACTTTGGGAGGCGGAGGCGAGAGGATTGCTTGAGCTCAGGGGTTTGACACCAGCCTGGGCAACATGGCGAGACCTCATCTCTACAATAAATTAAAAAATTAGCCAGGTGTGGTGCCGCACACCTATAGTTCCAGCTACTTGGAAGGCTGAGGTGGAAGGATTCCCTGAGCCCAACAGGTTGAGGCTGTGGTGGCTGTGAACATGCCACTGCATTCTAGTCTGGGAGACAAAGCGAGACTCCAACTCAAAAAAAAAGAAAGAAAAAGAAAGACCAGGGGTAGGAAGAAAGATCAGGGTGGGAACAAAGGATGATAGGGTGGGCACCGAGGATTTTTAGGGCAGTGAAAATACTCTGTATGGGCCAGGCATGGTGGCTCACGTCTGTAATCCCAACAATTTGGGAGGCCAAAGGGAGAGCATTGCTTGAACCCAAGGGCTCGAGGATGTAGTGAGCTATGGTCATGTCACTACTCTCCAGCCCGGGCAAGAGAGTGAGATCTTTGTCTGAGATACACTTGTCTGAACCACTAGAATGTATGAAAAGACTGAGCTTGAATGTAAACTATGGTCTTTGGGTGATAATGATGTGTCAGTGTAGGGTCATCAGTTGTAATCAAGGTAGCACTCTGGTGGGGGACGTGACAGTAGGAGTGGCTGTGCAAGTGTGGGACAGGGGATCTATGGGAAATCTCTGTACCTTTCCCTTAATTTTGCTGTGAACCTAAACTGCTTTTTAAAAAGTAAAATCCTTTTAAAAACTTTGTCTAGACAAACAGTGCTCCTCAGAATCTGAATCAGAGTAGCAGTAAGCATGCTTTTGGATGCAAATAACAAAGTAACAAAGGAAGTTCGTTGGTGATGCAATTGAAAGTGCAGAGGTAGATCAGGCTTCAGGTGCGGATTCGGATTCAGCACTGTCCTCAGCACCAGTTTTTTTTGAGTCGGGGTCTCACTCTGTTGCCCAGGCTGGAGTGCAGTGACACAATCATGGTTCACCATAAGTTCTAACTCTTGGGCTCAAGCTACCTTCCTGTGTCAGCCTCCAGGGTAGCTGGGACTACAGGCACACACTACCACACCAAGCTAATTTTTTTAAAAAATAGAGATGAGGTCTCACTATGTTGCCCAGGTCGGTCTCGAACTCCTGGCCTCAAGCAATCCTCCTGCCTCCATCTCCTAAGCAGTTTCTTTCTGCCATGCTGTGCTGCCAAAGGCAGAATTGGCTCCGCCCTCAGGCTGGCTCTACTATGGGCATAGGATGGCGGCCAGAACATGCGGCCACATGCTCCCTCATTAGGGGATGCTTCTGCTCAGCATTCCAAGGCAGAATTCCAGGATTTACCCTGATTAGAGTCCTCTTTGACTTTTTTTTAGTCTCATATTCTACTTCCAGTCTGTTTGAAAACTTGATCCTACAGCATGCGACCACCTCTCACCATCTCCACTGCTGCCCAGCCTACTGCTGGCCACCAATATTTCTCACCTGGCTAGTGAGGAACAGTCTCCTGGGCCATCCCCCTGCTTCCACTCCTGCCCCCCCCCCCCCCACCAGCAGCCTGAGTGATACTTTAAAAATGTAAGTCAGATCTCATTACTGCGTAAAACCCCCAATGTCTCCCCATCTCTCTCAGAGTAGAAGCCAATGACTTTGTGATGCCCTCCAAGGTCATGGTCTGGCTCCCTTTTAACTTTCTGCCTTTAGTTCTGCCACCCTCTCCCACTTGCACTTCAGACCAGTCACCCTGGCCTCTTAGTTGTCCCTGGAAACACACCAGGTGTGCTCAGCTCTGATAGGGGA
Organism: Tarsius wallacei; assembly: GCA_963574415.1. NCBI lineage: Eukaryota > Metazoa > Chordata > Mammalia > Primates > Tarsiidae > Tarsius > Tarsius wallacei. The sequence continues at coordinate 9,897 of CAUYQG010231921.1, read as the reverse complement.
CTTTATACTGGCTGTCCCCTCTGCATGAGACACTTCCTTTTTCCATTTTTTTTTTTTCTTTTTTGACTTAGGGTCTCACTCTGTTGCTTAGCTGGAGTGCAGTGGCATGATCAGGGCTCACCACAGCCTTGACTTCCTAGGCTCAGGCAATCCTTCCACATCAGCCTCCTGAGTAGCTGGGACTACAGGCCTGTACCACCACACCAAGCTAATTAAAAAAAATTTTTTTTTTGTAGAGGTGAGGTCTCACTATAGTACCCAGGCTGGTCTCGACCTCCTGGGCTCAAGCAACCCTCCCGCCCTGGCCTTCCAAAGTGCTGGGATGACAGGCATAAGCCACCATGCCTGGCCTGTATGAGACACCTTTCTAGAGAGCTACATGGTACAGCTTTGAGTCACTTTGTCAGTGAGGCCTACCTAGAACACCCTATTTTTTCTTTTTTTTTTTTTGAGTTAGAGTCTCACTCTGTCGCCCAGACTGGAGTGCAGTGGCCGCTCCCGGCCACCGCAGCCTCGACCTGCTGGGCTCCGGCGATCCTTCCACCTCAGCCTTCCAAGTAGCTGGAACTACAGGCGCGTGCTACCACGCCCGGCTAATTTTTTTGATTTATTGTAGAGATGAGATCTCGCTTGCCCAGGCGGGTCTCGAACCCGCGGGCTCAGGCAATCCACTCACCTCAGCCTCCCAAAGGTGCGGGATTACAGGCTGAGCCACCGAGCCCGGCTTCAGTCTCTTTCTCTTGACTTTCCACTGGATCTTGCCCTTAGACCTTCACTCAGGTGGTTCCTCTTCATTGTTCATGACTTAGTTCAAATGTTACCTCCCTGGAGGGTCTGGAGTATTGCTCTGCTCCCCTACCCCTCTGCCACTCTGTAGTAGCTTCTCTCTCTCTCTCTGTCTGTCTTTCTTTAAGAAAGCAGGATTTATTGAGAGGAGAGGAAAGATCCCACAGTGGGAGGGGACCCGAAGGGGTTGTCCCCTTTTTTCCTCTTTTTTAACAGTGCATTTCACTACCTGCGTTGGCCTGTTAAATTGCTTATTTGGTACCTTCGTCCATTTGTGTTGCTATAAAGGAATACCTAAGGCTGGGTAATTTATAGAAAAAAGTTTATTTGGCTCACGGTTCTGTAGGCTGTACAAGTAGCATGACCAACACCTACTTCTGAGAGTTCCAGGGAGCTTCCACTCATGGCAGAAGGCGAAGCATCACATGGTGAGAGGAGAGAAGCAAGAGAGAGGACGGTGCTGCCAGGCAGCAACCAGCTCTCGCTTGAAATGACAGAACAAGGTCACTTATTACCACAGGCATGACGGCAAGCCACTCATGAGGGATCCACATGCCTCCCACTAGGCCCCACCCCCAATATGGAGGATCAAATTTCAACATGAGATTTGGAGGGGACAAATGTCCAAACTATAGCACTTGGTTGTTATCCTTCTTCTTCCACTAGAATATAAGCTCAAGGAAGACCAAGATCTCATCCATCGTGCTCACCATTCTATCACTCATCTACAACTGTGCTCTGCACATAATAGGTGCATAATAGGTTATCAATCAATATTAATTTGATAAATGAATAATTGAATAAATGAATGACTGAGCAAAACTACTCTGACAAACAAATGTGATGGTCCTTTCTAAGAGCTCATCCTCCTCAATGTCTCTGGTGGATTCGCACCATACCCAGAAGTACTGTTTACCTTTCTATGCATATGAGGTCCTGTCTGATCAGATGCTGGTCTACTTACCTTTCTATCCCCTAACGCTCTTTGCCTGGCTCCAGTCACGTTGTCTTTCCTGTTATTTGAACATGCCAAGCTTATTCTTCGTGGTCAAGAGCACAGGTGCTGGACTCAGCTGAAACTGTGTTTGAATCTCTGTTCTGTTCATTGCTATCTGTGTGACATTGGACAAATTCTTTACCTTGTCTGACCTTCACTTCCCTCATCCATAAAATGGAAGTAATGATGTTGCCCACCTCATAGGTGGTAATTACATGGAGCAACATGCTCAAGGAATTAAGGAAGTCCCAGTGAACATCAACTTTATGAACACAGTATCAGAGTAGCCCAGGGCAGTGGTTTGGAAGTTGGGAGCTGCGTGTGGGCTGGAGTGTAGCTGCAGAAGAGGTCAGAGATAGGGGGTTGGGATGGAGTATGAAGGCCCTGGAATGACATTCTAGGAACTCGGTATTTTATTCCACACTTTGCTTGTTCTTAATTATTCAGGGTCATGGATCCCTGCAGTGGGTTGAACAGATTTTCCTCCAAGTTTTATATCCACCCAGAACCTCAGAATGTGATTTTACTTGAAAACAGAGTTTTTGCACCTGTAATTCACATAAGGGTGGAGATGACATCGTGGGCCCTAAATCCAATGAAAGTGTCTTTATAACAGGCAGAAAAGACCACAGAGAAACACAGGGAAGAAGGCCATGTGAAGATGAGACAGAGCTTGGAATGATGCTGCCACCAGGCAGGGAATGCCAGGAGCCACCAGAAGCTGGCAGAGGCAAGGAAGTAGTCTCTCCTAGAACCTTTGGAGAGAATATGGCCCGGTCAACACCTTGACTTTGGACTTGCTCATAGCTTATATACTCTGACAATTTTCTCAAACTTGGCCAAATGGTTTTCCAGCCTATAGCCTGCTCAAAGTGGCAGCCTGCCCAAAGCAAGAAAATGATAGCAATATAGGAGGAAACAAACAAAAAATGATAAAAAGCAAAAATATGAAGTGAGTTTTGTGGTAGCTCTAAGTCATTTAGAGTAGCTGCAGGCACCCTGTATACGGGAAAAGCCCCAAGGGGATCCCTACATCACAACATTGTATGAGACTTAACATTCACAATCATCTAGAGACATACAGAAAATGTGTCTATGTTCTTTTTATGCCTAAGGCAGAGAAATGTTTAGCTCCTTTTGAAAGCGTTCCATATTTTTTGTTTTAAACTTTTGCTTGAAAACGGTAAGCTTCTGCTATCTGGAGCATTTCTCTTTAAATCTTTAAATATTTGCATAAACATGTTATCTTCTAGCCTTAGACATTTCACGTGTTCAGGGATTGTCTTCCTAAATTCTTCTTGGTTCATATTGCTGCGAATACTTTCTACAGTGCTAAACCATTATAGACGCAAAATAAAGCCCTATCGACCTGACTTACCTTTATTTGTAGAAGATTTAGAGTCTATAATATTCAGTGATCTATCACAGAAACAAAGAACTGAGTACCACATGTTCTCACTCACAAGCACACCCTGAGCAATTATAATACTGTAAGAAAGGGATTGGCAGTATTGGGAAACTGCTGAGGGGCGGGGACACACTTCTTCAATAGGGCTACCTGATCTCAAACCAGGTGAAGCGGGGACCAAAGTGAGGCCCAAACTTTACCTGTACAATGAATGGTACCCCACATCTTTAAAAATAAAAATTAAAAAAAAGAAAGGAGCTTTCGAGCACTATAACTCCATTTAATCCCTCAGCTTTTACGATTATGAGAGTCTGTGTCATACTTAGAAAAATTCAACCTCGTCTCCAAGTGACAACGGTTGTGCTGGGTAGGTAACGATCTCAGGAGCCTTCAGAATGCTTTGTCTGTGGGAAAAAGAAATATCCTTTTAGAGACCCACGTTAGAAAGTGTGAACTGGCTAAATAATTCCCCCCCCAGGGCTAATGTTGCTATAGCCCTCGTGGTAGGAAGGTCATGATGGGTTTTCAGTTTGGACTTCAAACATTGATACCCTTCCAGTAGTGGGAGGGACATAGCCCCTCCCTCACCCCCTGGTAGAACGAATGAGACAGAGAGACAACCCAACAGGCAGAGCAAAACACAGTAGCAATTCAGGGCTAGGTATACAAATGTTCATTATGCAGGTATCCCTGTTGATGAAGTGTGCTCCCCTCCCCTGGCAGAGTCCCACTACTATCAATCCCACTGCCCCCGGCAGTCACAAAGACGTTTTTAAGGTGAGCTTGAAGCATTTACAGACAACACAGTATTGCATACAATCTGCACATCTCTGGATAAAGAGAGACCCCAGCATGGGCTAAGTGGAGCCTGAAGCATGGGAAGAGAACAGAGTGGATCTGAGCAGCACACTTCTCCGTTTCTCTTGGCCGTCCTGGTGGAGGACTGTATCCTGCATGAGGGACAGGCAGTCAGCTCAGAAACACCGTATGTGCTTCCTACTGTGATGCTGCTGATGGTGGAGGATAAATGATACAGTTCTCATTGCAGACTTTGGAGTAATTTATTCACAAATCATCTTTTATCAACTTAGTAAAACACTAAGTTAAGCAACGCCTGGTTTGGTTCGTTATACGTAGATTGAGTGGACCCAAGGTTATGACATTCAGAGTAGGCCAAAAAATCAGGTGTGCAGTGCTTCTGTGCCAAGTGTTCTTTATCTGGATGTCTATGGATCATATCTGGGAGGAATGGGAAGTCCTAGGAAATCTATACAGGATTCATTGTCTAGTTGCGCATGTATATTTCCATGGTCAGCCAATCAATGGCTTTCAATATATTCTGAGATCTGTGATCTTAATGGGGATAAACAACATGCAATACTCTCTTTAAAATTTATTGTTATAATACATAAATAATACGTCATTGAATTTTGAAAAATGCACATGAACAAAAAAAGACTCACACCAAAGACTGATTATTTAGCAATCCCTGCGGTTTTTAGACATTAAAAATATGTATAAAAATATGAACACACAACTAAAATGTACATTGAATACACAGTCATGTATCACTTAACAGGGATGTGTTCTGAGACATGTGTCATTCGGCAATTTTATCATTGTACGAATATTGTAGAGTGTACAGTACTCACACAAATCTAGATGGTATATGTATTTACATATACATATTTTTATATGAAGAACAAATGTCCCAGCACCATGAGTGGATACCAATACTTTTTTCTGCTTGATCTGCAATGCCAATATCAAGTGCCATACATCAGGCTTCTAAATATGCTCCATTATAAATGTATGGGACCACTATCTCATATGCAGTCTGCCATCGGCTGAAATGTCATTATGTGGTGCATGAAGCATAATGAATCACATATTCTTATACATACCCTATGTTCTTGAGATAAAATAATTACATATAACAAAATACTGGGAAATTGTTTTTCTCTTTTTAAAAATCATGCATGTCTTTTATTATAAATAAATATGTGTTTATGTAATCATCCTTAATGGCTGTAAAGTATTCTGTTGCATAAATGTATCAATCTTCTCAGCATTTTTTTCCCTGGATTTTTCTGTCATAAATGACACTGAGCTGTGACATATTTTTGCCCATTTATCCAATTATTTTTAAGGCTAAATTTCAGGAAGTAGACTTTCTAAGTCACTTTTTAAGTCTTAATATTTTGCCCAGTTGCTTTTTAAACATTTTTATATCAGTTTATAGGAGGGCACCTCTTTTCCTATTCCTTTGCCAACATTGGGTGTGATCATACTTTATATCTCTGTTAATAAGAAAATTTAAAAAACAATCTCAATATTTATTTGCATTTCTTTGGTGCTTAGTAAACATATTTTACCATTTTTGTGGCTATTTTAATGTTTTCTTTTGAGGAATGACTTTTATTAATGCCCTTAGCTCCTTAGGACATTAGTTTCAGTTTTTTTTTTTTGCTTGTAAGAATTTTAAAAATATAAATCCTTTAGCATACACAGTACACTGAAAATAAATTTTCTTGATTTGTTGTTGCTTGGATATTTGTAGAATAGAAATTTTAACCTTTAATGCAGCAAAATCTTCAAATTGTTTCATCTGGAGTGTTGTTCTTTCATTTTCTATTTAAATGGACATAAGATTATGTAAATATTAATTAATACAGCATTTTCTTCCAGAGACCTCATAATTTATTTTTTACATTTCACCTTGTTTCTATATAATTCAACTTTTCCTTTTTTAAAAATCTGTGCATGGCAACAAATGATCCCCAACTTTCGGCGCCTTGTGATAACTGTTTCTCTCTCACTTTACATGTCGCCTGTAGGTTAACTTTGGTGCTGTTCCAGGTGTGCCTCATCCTGGGACCTTCAGGGGCAGCCTCTACACTGGCCTCCTGGCAGAGAGACAGAGAGCAATGGTGGAAGCAAGCAGTGGCACACAGAACTTCTACTAGGGTGTGGCGTATGTCACTTCTGGTCACATGTCATGGGCCAAATCAAATCACATGGGTAAACCTGTCGTCAGTGGGTATGGAAGTATAATCTCATGGAGAGGCACTGGATAACTCAGAACTGAGTATCATCTATGCTGTTTTTGGAGTAGAGCATAACTTTATGTTTTTTCCAAATACTTAACCAATTGCTTTAAAAACACATGAATAATTTGATTTTGCACACTGCTCTGTGATGCTACTTTTTATCACATACCACATTCCTATAGCCCCTTCTTTCTGTTCCTGAACTTTCAGTTGGGTTTCACTGAGCACCAGGACTACAAGTACTTTTACAGTTGTATAGGGCAACGTCCACTTTACTTCCCTTCATTTAAAAAATGTCGGGTAGCCGGGCTCGGTGGCTCAGCCTGTAATCCCGTGCTTTGGGAGGCCGAGGTGAGTGAATTACCTGAGCCCGAGGGTTCGAGACCCGCCCGGGCCACTTGGCAAGACCTCATCTCTACAATAAATCAAAATTGGCCAGGCGTGGTAGCGTGCGCCTGTAGTTCCAGCTACTTGGAAGGCTGAGGCGGAAGGATTGCCGGAGCCCAGCAGGTCGAGGCTGCGGTGGCTGGGAGCGTGCCACTGCACTCCAGTCTGGGCGACAGAGTGAGACTTCAACTCAATAAATAAATAAAATAAAAAATAAAAAATGTCGGGTATTCTCTGTGTTTATTATTCTACTTAATTTTTGAAAACTTGTATTCATTTCCAAAAAAGAAGTCCTACTGAGATACAAGTTAGAACTGCATTATACTTAGGATTAATTTGGAGGACTAATTTGTTTGCAATATTGCCTTCTTATCCATGAACATAGTACTTCACTTTGTCTTGATCTATTTTTTATTTTTCTTAGCGTTTTATAGATTTTAAAAAGCATGCCTCATACTTAAAATTTATTTTTTCAAGAAACTATAGTTTTTTATACTTTTATAGAATAGTTTTCCCCTATGATATTTTACAATGGTTGTAAGCTACTATATGGGAATGCTATTGTCTTGTTTCATATTTAGTTTTTAGTTTGTTATGATTCTGAACTAGTTTATTTATTTTAATAGTTTTAGTTGATTCTCTTTTATTTTTGAAACCAAATAGTTATACGTATTATTGTATTATTATTTCCTGACTTATTGCACTAACCAAAAATTCCAAGAAAATATTAAAAAATAATGGTTATTTCATGCATTATTTTCCTACTCTTGATGTTAGGAGGGGGAATAAAACTGATGTTTATGAATTAGTCTTTTTCTTGGTTGGTTTTTTTTTTTGTTGTTGTTTTAATTAATTAATTTATTATAAAGATGTAGGGTAAGGTATGAACTAGAAATTGACCTTCCATATGACCCAGCAATTCCTCTATTGGGAATATACCCGGAGGAACTCAAATCATTCTACAAAAAAGATACCTGCACACGTATGTTTGTTGCAGCTCTATCCACAATAGCAAAAACATGGAACCAACCATGTTGTCCATCGAAGCTGGACTGGATAAAAAAAAAAGTGGTACCTATACACAGTGGAATATTATGTAGCCATAAAGAAGGACAAATATATGGACTTTGTAGAAAATTGGATGGATTTGGAGTCGATCATGAATTAGTCTTTTAATCCTGGTACAGTAGGATTGTTCAACCAAGAATGCAGTTGAATTTTATCAGAGTTTTCTTCTCATCCTTTAAGAACTTCATGAGATTTTTTTTCCTTGTACCTATTATTTGAATCATACTGATTTCATAATATTGAATTATCCTTGTACATTTAGAAATAATGCTGGCTGGACACAGAGTGATATTCTTTGAATATACAGTTGTATTTAACTTGCTATAATTATTTAGGTTACTTTTTGTATCTATATTTAATTGCCAATTGGTCTTCAATTTTTCTTTTTTAGGGGTATTCTTGTCAGCTTTTAAAAATAGTATCAGTGTTATGCCAATTTTATAAAATTAATTAAAGAATCTTCTCTTTTTAAAAAACATTTTGGAAGAGTTTCAAAGGCATAGGATTGAATTTCTTTCTTAAAAGTGCTTGCCTGGTCCTAAAACATATTGGGAAAAACTTAAAAAACAAAACAACTTTTTACACGGTCATTTGTATGTTTTTGACTTTTCTCTCTTCTCTCTCTCTCTCTCTCATTGGGGTCTCACTGTGACACCAGGCTGGAGCACAGTGGCACAATCACAACTCACCACAGTATTGACCTCCTGGGCTGAGGCAATCCTCCCATCTCAGCCTCCAGAGTAACTGGGACTACAGGTGTGTGCCACCACGGTTGGCTAATTTGTTAATTGTTTGTAAAGATGAGATCTCATTGTGTTGCCTAGGGGGTTCTTGAGCTCCTGGACTCAAGCAAGCCTTCCACGTTGACCTCTCAAAGTGCTGGGATTACAGGCATGAACCACTGTGCTGGCCTGCTTTTGATGTTTCTACCTAATCTTGAGTTAATTTTAGCTTTTTAAAATTTCTGACAAAATGTTCTCATTAATTAATATTTCAAAATAGATATTGCATCTACGTCAGGCAACCTGTGGCCTGTGTGCCACATGTGGCCCAGGACAGCTAGTAATGTGGCCCCATAAAATCTTTTAATGTTATGTGTTTTTTAGCATTTCTATTCTTTTCTTTTTTTTCAGTGTCAGTGAATTTTTTTTATTGGAGATTCATTCAGCACATTTGCCCATTTCGTTCTTTTCTTTTCTTTTTTGAGTTGGAGTCTCACTGTGTTGCTCAGGCTGGAGTGCAGTGGCACACTCACAGCCATCCCAGCATCGACCTGCTGGGCTCTGGTGATCCTTCCACCTCAGTCTTCCATGTAGCCAGAACTACAGGCGCATGCTACCATGCCTGGCTAATTTTTCATTTTTATTGTAGAGACGAGGACTCAAGTTGCCCGGACTGGTCTTGAATCTGTGGGCTCAGGCAGTCCACTCACCTTGTCCTCCCACAGTGTTGGGATTACAGGCTGAGCCACCAAGGCCGGCCAGCATTTATTTTCTTTGTGACCCCATGCGTGGTTCCATTTTTTGAAGTTCACTATCATGCCTTATTCATAACATTGCTTTTTGGCAGCACATACATTTGTGAGCAGCTGTTTTCAACTATGAAGCACATGAAAAGCAAAATTCGAACAAACATTTCTGGCAAGCACCTTGAGAACTCACTAAGCATTGCGACCGCTTCCATCAAACCAGACATTTGTTAGATTCATTTTACAAAAACAAGGTCAAATTTCTTACTAGTTTAATATTATTCTCATTTTTCTAAGTTTTATTTATTTAGAGTCAGACTCTTACTCTGTCACACAGGTTTGGAGTGCAATAGCACACTCATGACTATTGCAGCCTTGACTTGCAGGGCTCAGGTGATCCTTCTGCCTCGGTCTTCCAAGTAGCTGGAACTACAGGCACTCGTCACCACGCCTGGCTAATTTTTTTGATTTACTGTGGAAACAAGGTCTCGCCAAGTTGCCCAGGCTGGTGCGGAACCCCTGGGCTCAGACAATCCTCTTGCCTTGGCTTCCTAAAGTGCTGGGATTATAGGTGCCAGTCACTGTGCCCAGCTCATTTCTCTAAACTTTATAATAAAAAAATATAAAAAAGTCTTACTTTGCATACACACTTATATATTATACAATTTATGTGTGACCCAAGACAATTTTACTTTATGTGGCCTAGGGAAGCCAAAATGTTGGACACTTCTGA
>CAUYQG010231920.1:0-15269 GCA_963574415.1 Tarsius wallacei | reverse complement strand
ACATGTTCACAAGTTCTGGGGATTGGTATGTGGTCATCTCTGGGGGAGCCTTTATTCTGCCTGTTAGTGTTCAATTAAGATGATTCTTTATGATTATTGTTTAGCTATTCAGAAACCAAGCCATACCCGACCGCTTTCAATATCCTGTTGACTTGGATCCGGGCTGGGTTCCTTACTTTCTTGAGTCGTGATGATCCTCCTGTCAGAGCTGACTTGTGAGGATTCTCCAACTTAACTGCTGTGTACGCTGAGGTCCAGTTCCTAGCCTAGGCCCTCCATTTCTGCCACAAATCACTTTGCCATCTTTAGCCCAACAAGGTTTCCTCCTATGTTCGTCTTTTCAAATGCCATATGCAGGCACATGGCATTTGAACTTGGGAAGATGCTTAGAGGATGTTCTGGGATCCGTGGCTGTACAACTAGCTACACTGACACTTAATGACTTTATTGTGACAACTCTCTTATCTCATTATTCTGTAAGCCATAGTGATATAGTTTGGGATCCGGCCAGGTGCAGTGGTTCAATCTGTAGTCCCAGCACTTTGGGAGGCTGAGGTGAGAGGATTGCCTGAGCCCACAGGTTCGAGACCAGCCTGGGCAGCTTGGTGAGCCCTTGTCTCTACAATAAATCGAAAAAATAAGCCGGGCCTGGTAGCGCGCGCCTGTAGTTCCAGCTACTTGGAAGGGTGAGGTGGAAGGATCACCTGAGCCCAGCAGGTCGAGGCTGCGGTAGCCGTGAGCATGCCACTGTACTCCAGCCGGAGCACAGAGTGAGACTCCGACTCAAAAAAAAAATGTGATCCCCAGTGTTGCAGGTGGGACCTTGTGGGAGGTGATTGCCTCATGGTGGGGGATCTCTCATGATTACTGTTCTCCGAGTAATGAGTGAGTTATCAACTCTATTAGTTCATGTGAAAACTGATTGTTTAAAAGAGACTCGGCCGGGCATGGTGGCTCACACCTGTCATCTCAGCACTTTGGGATGCTGGAGGGGTGGAGAATTGCTTGAGCCCACAAGTTCGAGACCGGCCAGGGCCAGGGCAACATAGTGAGACCTTGTCTCTAGAAAAAATCCAAAATTTAGCCAGGTGTGGTGACATGTATCTGCAGTTCCAGCTACTGGAAGGCTGTGGTGGGAGGATCTCCTGAACCCCGGAGTTGAGGCTGTGGTAGCTGTGAGGGGTCCACTGCACTCCAGTCTGCGCAAGAGTGAGACCCTGACTCAAAAAACAAAGGCTGGCACACCTCTTCTCTCTCTTGCTCCCACTCTTGACATGTGACATGCTGGCACCAGGCAGAACTGTGAGCCACATAAAATTCCTTTCTTTATAAATTACCCAGCCTCGGGTATGTCTTTACAGCAATGCCAAGTGGAAGAATACACACAGATTTGGGCAGGACTCATCTGGATGGCTGGTCTTCAGGGTCCAAGACGACTTCGCTCACATGTCTGGGGGTGACAGCAGTGGCTGGAAGGCTGGGCTCCGCGGGAATGGGGACCCAACCTGGCCTTGCAAACGTGGAGGTTGCAGGTAGGTAGAGTTCGTACAGGTTGCTCAGGGCTCCCAGAGAGGATGTCTAGTGACAAGGAGGAAGTCAGTTGGCTTTGGAAGCTGCCCGGTCTCCTAAGCTACACTGCTCTCTGCCAGCCTCTGTAGTCACACATCCACCCAGATTCCAGGGCATGGACCATGGGCCACACCTCTCATGGGAAGGAATGTCAGAGAATGTGAGGCATGTTTAAAAACCACCACAAGTGGCATTGGAGTGTTGGGGATCACAGGGGAGGCGATGAGAGAGACGAGATGTCCTAGTGCTGGGCTAATAGGGTGGTCCTTGACTTTTAAAAAGGGAAACATGGGGATGGACGTTCTTTTAAATTCTGATTAGAGCTAAAAGTGTATTCTTAGAAAAATGTCAAATATAGGAAATGGTTTCTTTGAAGCGTGAGTCTGGCCATTTCCCCGTCTGTTGGCTTTTGGAATAAAGCCTTTCCTTCCATCAAAAAAAGAAAAGAAACGCGTTGAAGACATACACATGTGTGCATATCCACGCAATTTAATAGATAATTTCAGGAGGTCCATGGATCTTCTGGAATCCACCCATGGACTCTAGGGTGAGATCTGCCATGTCCAAGTAAGCGTGAGACAGAAGGGGACACGGGGCGTAGACACATGTGTAGCCTGACATCTGGTGGCTATTTTAGAGAATTTCTGGTTCCTGGTTTTGGCTAGTGTATAGTCACCGGCCAAGCTACAGAACACAAAAGGAGAAACAGGTGTGGGCTGTGTGTGTGTGTGTGTGTGTGTGTGTGTGAGAATGGGGCTGCAACATGAGGGGTACTCCCCAAAACCCAGAATTTATCTATAAAAATTGTGTATTTATTCTTACATGTTTAAACTTCAGTCACCTTCAAAGTACTCTCTGTTTGATGCGATACACCTATCCAGACATTTTCCCCACTGCTCAGTACAGTTTTTGAACTAATCACTTTTGATGCCTTTTAGTGTTTCCGCCATTTTTTGTTTCACCTCTTCCACGTCAGCAAAATGTTTCCCTCTGAGGACTTTTCTCATCTGGGGAAACAAACAAAAAACGTTACTGGGGCAAAATCGGGTGAATAGAGAGGATGGGGCATGGGGGTCATGCCGTTTTTGGTCAAAAACTGCTGAACATGCAGTGTGGTGTGGGCAGGTGTGCTTGTAAATCACCCATCATGAAATGGACAAATGTTGAAAGACTCTCAAAATAATAATAATAATAATAATAATAATAATAATGATAATAAGTCATTGAAGCTGAGTACAACCTCTTAAAACAATGCTAGCTGGTACACAAATGCCAATGGTGCTGGGCTCGGTGGCTCAGCCTGTAATCCCGTGCTTTGGGAGGCTGAGGTGAGTGGATTGCCTGAGCCCGTGTATTCGAGACCCGCCTGGGCAACTTGGCGAGACCTCATCTCTACAATAAATTAAAAAATCAGCTGGGCATGGTAGCGCGTGCCTGTAATTCCGGCTACTCGGAAGACTGAGGCAGAAGGATCGCCAGAGTCCAGTGGGTCGAGGCTGCAGTGGCCGGCAGCCTCTTTTCTATTGGGGTGGCTGACTGGCCAAGGTAGGCCTGAAGCTGCCGGGAGCGGCCACTGCACTCCAGTCTGGGCAACAGAGTGGGACTCCGACTCAAAAAAAAAAAAAATGCCAATGGTTTCCTCGAACACTTTTAGAGGTGGAAGCCTGTACTACAAGGGACCCTCCCTCCAAGAAATAATTTCCATTTCTTTTTGGTCCCCCTCGTATGTTGAAGTTGAGGGGCCTGAGAGCCATCTGGATGGATTTGCAGGGGAATAAAGCATCAGTGGACTCGGAGTATGACATCTGGAAAACCTTATGCTGGGGTATTTCAGGCAGAGAATCACTGTTGAAGTCTCTTACAGCTGGAGCCTAGTCTGGTGAGTTGTTGTTGTTGTTGTTTTTAATAGTGAGAAAATATGCTTACTACGTCAACAACTTTCTCAAAGTCATTCCTTTAAGTAATGGCAGAACTGGAGTGAGAACACTTGGCCTCATGTGGGAGGCATGTGCTCTTTCTGCTGCTGGGAAACTTTGTTGTGTTTCATTTCAGGAGTCGCTGAAGGCTTCTGGGAAGGGAAGGACAGCTCCCTCTTAGTTGTACTGGGCTGGTTATCCGTAGAAAACAGTGCTATCTGTTGTTGAGGCCATTCTCCTTTCTTCCAGGCCAGCATGCAGATTTTCCTTTGGGGAAATAACTCTTCTTCCCTTCTCAATTTGTGAGGTTCAAGAGGGACTGACTTCATCTGCTGGAAGCCAGGGAGGGCATGTTTCCTGTCCCTGGCTACTGCAATCGATGGAAAGATGGGCATGTGAGTGTCCTGCCCGGGAACTGGAAAGAGATACTCTCTTCCTTTAAAAAATTAAACAAAAAATATTTTGTAGAGGTGGAATCTCGCTGGAGTTGCCCAGGCTGGTCTTGAACTCCTGGCCTCAAGCAATCCTCCTACCCAGCCTCCCAAAGCACTGGGATTGCAGGAATAAACCACCATACCCAACTGAGATACTCTCTCTCTGTCTCTCCCCTTCTCTCTCTCTCTTCCTTCCTTTTCTCCCTCCCTCCCTTTTTGACATTCTCTATTGGGGTGGCTGACTGGCCATGGTAGACCTGAAGCTGCTGGGAACATATTGTGGCCTAGAGAAAATCAGTTCCGAAAGACAGAGTATGAGGTATCAGGTCCTAATGTTCTCTTGGGAGCCCCTGAATTTGTTGTGTCTGAAGCTGCCGATACCCTTGGACTTTATAGTTATTTCAAGAGCCAATCAATTCTCAGTTTTCACTAAGCCGGTTTAACTGGATGTTTGTTGGTTGCACCTGAGGGAGTACTGCCCAAAATAGAGAGTGTCTCTGTTTGATAACTTAGGTGATTAGTATTGTATTAATGTGGTCTTAAGGATTAATTTACTTACCACATGGTCCAGTTAGCATTGCTGGGAGAAAGCTATGCTCCTTGGACATCTTGACTAAAGGTAGGATTTTGAGAAAGCAAGAACATCTAACTACACATTTTTTTTCACACCTGGCAGAACAGTTCAGTGAATATCCTACTGATGACGGGCCAACATTGTCAACTCTATGTACAAATAGTTGAATGTTCTGGAAAGAATATAGGTGGTACATTTAAAATTACAATACACTATGTTTTCAAATGAAAAATATTTTGACACTTTTGCCAACATGTGTCCTGAACTGCATTGAAATAATTAGTGTAATAAAATTTCTGGGAGCCGGGCATGGTGGCTCACCCCTGTAATCCCAGCACTTTGGAAGGCGGAGGGGAGAGGATTGCCTGAGCCCAGGGGTTTGAGATCAGCCTGGACAACTTGGTAAGATCTTGCCTTTACAATAAATCAGGACAACATTAGCTGGGTGTGGTGGTGCACATGCACACCTGTAGTTCCAGCTACTTGGAAGGCTGAGGCGGAAGGATGGCCTGAGCCCAGAGGGTCGAGGCTGGGGTGGCCATGAGCGTGCCACTGCACTCCAGCCTGGACAACAGAGTGAGACTTTGACTCAAGACAAAACAAAACAAAAACAAAAAAACCTCCAAACTTTTGGGATTATGGAAAGTGTGGATTAATTATAAAAACCAAATGACTGTATCAAATGCATTGTGTTAAATTGCAGTGAGATTTTAAAGGGTGGATCAAAGCCTTTTGAGAGGAAGAAACGTTAACACTAAGAATTAACATGACCATAATTTATTTCCCTTCAAAGTAATTGCAACAAGAAATGAAAATCTCTCATCAACATCTTTCAGTACGAACAGCGCCTGAGTAAGTACAAATCTGATTTAATCATTTTGTTATTTTAAAACAATTTATAATAGAACTGATTTCAGTTTTGCATTTTGATACGATATGATGTAGGAAGCCCATTAAACTTATGACACAGAGGATGTGTGAAATGTGTTCCATGAATAAATTTGAAATGTGTCTGCTTGATCCGAAGACAGATTGGGACATCTATCAATATCCCTAAGGAGAAATTTCTCCTTAGCTTTATAACTAAAACTAATTTTTTTCATTAATCTCTTCAGGCTGTGGAGGGTGTCAATTCTGACTGAAATGGAAAGATCAATATTTCATACAAAGTTGAGATTGAGGTCCCAAAATGATTATATTTTTAAATTTTGAGAATTATTAGGATTAAGATAGTGTTAAAATAGGATATGACGTAACTTAATCCTATGTTTAAGGGAGACTATATTGACTTAAAAGTAATCTCAAGGACCAAAGCATTGCTGAATCATAAGTGATCACACAACAGTATAAATGTACTTAACACTAATGAACTGTATACTTAAAAATGGTTACTTTTATGCTATGTATATTCTACCACAATTAAGATATTTTAAAAATGAGAAAACATGCTGGGAGCGATGGCTCATGCCTGTAATCCCAGCACTTTTGGAGACCAAAAGGATTGCTTGAGGCCAGGAGTTTGAGAACATCCTGGGCAACGTAGGGAGACCTCATCTCTACAAAAAATTCAAAAAAATTAGTCGGGTGTAGTGGCGCATGCCTGTAGTCCTAGCTACTTGGGAGGCTGAGACAGAAAGATGGCCTAAGCCCAGGGGGTCAAGGCTGCAGTGAGCTGTGATCATGCCATTGCAATCCAGCTTGGGTAGGATGAGACTTCAACTCAACAAACAAACAAATAAAGAAACAAACACACAGGCAGAGCCACTGAAACATTTCAAATCTGATAAAGTCTGCTCTTTCCACTGTTATTCACAGCATCTAGATAGTGCCTGCACACAGTAGATGCTCAATAAAGTTTTGAAATGAACTAAGAATTGGATAACAGGCGGTTGAAATCACAGTCTTCTGGAGAATAGTTCAGAAACGCAGAGCTTAGAAGTGCTGCTAACCTTTGACCCAGTGATTTGATTTATAGGATCCAAAATAAATGCCTCTAATATGCAAAAAGCTTAATGCACAAAGATGTTCATTGAAGTGCTGGTAATAACAGTGAAAAACTGGAAATAACCTAAATGATCAGTCATAGGGGATTGTGAAGTAGGCTTTGGCATATGCACTTGGTGGGACATAAAATACATATACTAAAGATATTTGTAATATATACATTATTATTATGGGAAATGCTTAAAGTAGCATGATGCGAAGAAGGTAGATTTAAACTATGGTGTTATCGCATAAGGAAAATGTGTGATATTCCTTGGGAAATAAAAAATCTATGCATAGACAAAAATATACCAAAATATGAGTGGTAGGACTACAGATGATTTTCTTTTCTTTCTTCCTTGGCTCTTCCCTCTAGATTTTTCTTTAACATTGTACAACTTATCTGTACAAAACTGTGCAAGTAACTTCATGTAAATGGGAAACATGTCCATCAAATGAGAAAGAGAGACTGCGTGGAAAGGTTTTTATCTACCATAGTGACTGCAGCCTTTCCATCCTAACTGTCAGCAGCAATGCTGAGGAAAAGGAGAAAAAGGTGGTGAGGGGGAATGACAGTTGAGGAGGAAGGGGAAAAGTAGAAAGCAGGGAATCATAGGGTGATAGTGGGGACAGGGACCCCCTTGTTTTCCAATTCTGGTGATTAGTTCCTGGTATTTCTTCTTTTAAGACAACTAGGAGGATCATTACATCGAAAGGATTCTGCTGCCTCGGCACTTGTCCAGAATTCTACTTTCTGCATTTCCATCTTGGTGGGTGGAGTTGAGCTGTCGAGAGCCCAATAGGTCAGGGCCCCTGTGATCCCCACCCACAGGAAGGTGGCAGGTTCCCTTTTCCTGCAAACTCCTAAAGAGAGGCACAATTTATCATTTCTTAATGTCCTGTCTATTCTGTATTTTGCAAATAAATACAAAGGAGTTTGTATACATGGAACAGATTATGAAATTTGAAGTAGCATGGGGGGAGAGTTAGGAATAATTTTAATCCAAATCCCTCAAGTCGTGGATGAGAAAGTTTGCAAGTTGGAGAAGTAAAATGCCTGCACAAGGGTGACATAGAATGTTAGCAGAAAATCTGGGTTGATTCTCTGTGTACAGTCTTGGCAAGCTGATTCCTGTTGTGTTCTGTTCTTGGAGGTGTCTTAAGGCTACTCAGGGAATGTTTCTTCTGGGTGACCCAAAATTTGTACTCAACACCTATAAGTGGTCAGGATGGAAGCTGAGTGGAAGAGCAGAAAGTTAGTGGCTTCTCAATTTCACACCCTTCTTCCAGAGTAGAAAACATTTCTCACTTAAATAATCATGATGATGATAACAATAATAATCGTTGATCCTTATGAAGAACGTACTAAGTGTCAGGACTTATATTAAATGTTTTAATATGTTATAGAAATATTATTTAAGCCTTTTAACATTCTTTTTTTGAGTTGAAGTCTCACTCTGTTGTCCAGGCTGGAGTGCAGTGGCATGCTCACGGCCACCGCAGCCTTGACCTGCTGGGCTCAGGCGATCCTTCTGCCTCAGGTTTCCAAGTAGCTGGAACTACAGGTGTGCACCACCACATCCAGCTACTTTTTTGGTTTATTGTAGAGATGAGGCCTCACCAAGTTGCCCAGGCTGGTCTCGAACCCCTGAGCTCAGGCAATCCTCTCGCCTCCACCTCCTTAAGTGCTGGGATTTCAGGCATGAGCCACCACACCCAGCCTCTTCACATATGAAGCAGGAGCAATTATTAGCTTCACTTTTGCAGATGAGGAAACTGAGACACGGGGAAGTAGAAAAGTTGGGTGGTCAATGTCATTCTGCTGATAAGCGACCAAATTAGGATTTGAACTTAGGGAATTGGATCCAGAGTCTATGTTCCGAACCACTATTCTATTGAAAGGAAAGGTGGAGCAACAAAAAGCAGAGACAGAGGCAGAGAAGAGGGGGAAAGGGAAGGGGAGTGAAAAGAGAGGGAAGAAGGGAGATTGGAGCTCATTAGAAATCTGTGCACTGGAAAATACCCGGAAATGAGGTGATCTGGAGAAGACTGGTCTACCGTGGTGGCAAATAATTTTTTGAAGAAAAATATCCCCAAGACTTTCTCCGTACAGTAGCTTCTTTATGCAAAAAATTCTCGTTTGCCATCAAGATTCGGGAACACGAGTCCTTAAGCTTGGACCCTATGGCTGCTGAAGTCTCGCCAAGACCGTGGAGGTGGTGGATCTCCACTCTTCTCCTGTTCTGCCTTTTGGAATCCAGACAGATGGAAGAGTGGGACGGGAAGAGAGAGGGAGGCTTTGTATTTCCCGAGTCTCTTTGCACATTTCTATGTCTTATAGCCAAAGGGGTTTATTTTAAAGTTTCCTGAGGAATATACAATTTTGTTTATAGGATAATATTTGGTGAAATTTTCCTGTATTTTTTAACTTTGTTATAGTTCTGTTATAAATTTGGTTTTGGCTTTGAGGAAGTAATAGGCCTATATGACGTCAAACATAATATCTGAAACAATGAAAAGAATACACATTTAAGTAAATACTTGGTTAGCCAATGCGGTCACAACAATGGCTTGACTACTTTTTGGAATCAGCTGAGTTCCAGATGAACGAGTTATATCCATAGCAAAGTTATGATGTTATATTCTTTTCATCTTGTTTAATTCTTGTGGCTTTAAAGTGCACAGCTTAAAGCTCTAAATGTACTGTTTAGCATTTGAACTCCTGGAAGTCTAATGATGAAACTGATTAAAATTCTCACACCACTAGCTTTTGGCCAAGCTTGCCCTCCCAAAAGTTTAAAATAGGGAAAGTCTCTTTTTGTTTTGTTTCTATCTCCTGGTGCGGGGGTCATTTACCCAGTACTGTCAAGCTTTCTTCCTGTCCTCATGTTGTATCAAAACCTGTTCAGATGTTTCTTTCACAGTTTAATGAGTAGGAATCCATATAGGTGGTTGAATAGTGACAAGAATCAGCCTGAATATAAATGGCTAGAAAATATGTAGAAGTGAAGTGTGGGACAAAAATAGCACAAAGGCAGAAAGGGGAGAATTACTGTTGTAAGATCCTTACGTATTAGGTGAAGTGATATAACATTACTTGAAGGTAAACTGTGATAAGTTAAAGATGGGTAGGGTGAACTCCAAGGCAATCACCAAAAATAAGATAATTAAGACATATTGTTAATAAGGAATTAAAAAGACAAAGTTATGAAAACTCAATCCAAAAAAAGACAGACAAAGAAGAAAAACGGAGCAAAAACAGTTGTGACCAACAGCAAACAAGCATCAAGATGGAGACTTAAACTCAGTCATATCAATAACCACATTAAACAAAATGGCCTTCAATTCAAAACAAAAGTTGTAAAACTTATTTGAAAAATTCAACTGTATGCCATCTACTATACACACAGTTAAAATAAAAAGGACGAGAAAAGATGTAACAAGCTAACATTAGTAAAAAGAAAGATGAAGGAGCTATGTTAATATTAAACAAAGAAGATTTCAGAGCTAGGAATATTTTAAGGAATAAAGAAGTCACTTCATACTGATAAAAAGATCAGTTAATGAAGAGGGCACAAGAATTCTAAATGTTTATGGGAATAGTAACAGGGCTTCAAAATCAGAAACAGAAATAGACAGAACTGAATGGAGGAATAGTTCTCACCACATAACTTCACAATTATAGTGAGAAATTGCAACACCCCTCTCTCAACAATTGATAGGTCAAGTTGACAGACAATCAGTAAAGATATAGAATACTTAAAAAAGACCATTAACCAGCTTGATCTAATTAATTTTATCTGTATACAAGTGTTTCAACGCCTTTACCAACAAAACAGTATACATTTTTTTCAGGAGTGCACAAAACACTTAAAACAATAGACCACATTCTTGACCATACAATAGCTTTTAACAAAGACAAAATAACTGAAATTATAAAACGTGTTCACAGACCCACTCATTATGATGGAGTTAAATTAGGAATTAGAAACAGAAAGATATCTTGAAACTCTCAAATATTTAAAAAATAAACCACACACTTTGGAATAACCTATGGATCAAAGAAGAAAGCACAAGAGAAATTAGAAAATATTTTGAACTGAATGAAAATGAAACATTACTTATCACTATCTTGTGGGATGCAGCTAAAGCAGTGTTAGAAGGAAATTTATGGCATTAAATAAATTAGAAAGGTAGACAAATCTAAAAGCAATATTCTAAGCTTCTGCACTAAGAAACTAGAAAAAGAAAGGCAAATTAAATGGATGCTGCCCATCTAAGCTGGACTGGATTAAAAAAATGTGGTACAGATACACAATGGAATACTATGCAGCCATAAAGAAGTAGACATATGGACTTTGCAGCAAACTGGTTGGATTTGGAGTCTATCATACTCAGTGATCTATCATAGAAACAAAGAACAGAGTACCATATGTTCTCACTCATAAGCAGACCTTGAACAATTATAATACTATAAGAAAGCGTTTGGCAGTAATTGGAAACTGTCAGGGGAGGTGGGGGTGGGATTGGCAGCTGAGGGAAACTGCTAGGGGAGGGAGGGGCATACCTCATTGACAAGGGTACCTGGATGATCAATGTTTGTATACCTAACCCTGAATTGTACCCCACATCTTTATAATAAATAAATAAATTTTAAAAAAAGAATAAAATAAAATCAGAAACAAATGAGATAAAAAGAAAAGGATAATGAAAATCAATGAAACTAAAAATTGTTCTTTGAGATCAGGAAAAAAGAAGAGAAGACACAAATTACCAATATCAGGAATGAGAGAGGGATATTAAAAAAAATTAGAGACATTAAAAGAATGAAAAGGAGACATTATTTACAACTCCATATCAATACATTTGACAGATTATGTGAAAAAGACAAATTTCTTGAAAAGCAGCAACTATCAAGTCTCACTCAATAAATAATATACAAACTGAATAGTCACACATCTATTTTATAAGTTAGATTGTCACTAAAAGTTTTTCTAAAAGAAAATTTCACAGGTAGGTAGTTTTGCTGGTAATTTCTACCAAATATTTAAAGAAAAAAATGCATACTGCAAACAAATTTTTCCTGAAAAGTAAGAGAGGATTCTTATTTTAAATTCTTCCTGACTCACTCTTTCTTTGAGTACAGAATTACTCTGAAGCCAAAACCAAAACCATTACAAGAAATGAAAACTCCAGTCCTATATATCTTATTCAATTAGACAATTTTTGAAAAAAAATGTAAAAACACCAACTACCAATATATAAAAGGAATAATTCATCATAGCTGACTGGGGTTTAATCCCAGGAGTGTAAGGCTGGTTTAATATGTGCAAATCAATTTCCTATATTAACAGAATAGAGACTAGTATAGAAAATCTCTATTCTTTCTGCTCAATTTTGCTGTGAACCTAAAGTTACTTAAAAAAAAAAGCCTATTTAAAAAAAGAAAAATCACATGTTCATCTCAAAAAATGTGACAAAATTCAACATTTTTTAATGATTAAAACTGTTAGAGATAGGACTTGAAGGAAACTTTTAAAAAATACTGATAAAGAGCTGTCAAGCCAGTAATCCAGCACTTTGGGAGGCCAAGGTGAGAGGACTACCTGAGCCCCCGAGTTCGAGACCAGCCTGGGCAACTTGGCGAGACCTCATCTCTACAATAAATCAAAAAATTAGCCAGGCGTGGTGATGCATGCCTGTAGTTCCGTCCACTTGGAAGGCTGAGGAGGAGGGATCCCCTGAGCCCAGCGAGTCGACGGTGGGGTTAATTTTAGTGTGGCAATGTACTCCAGCCTTGGCAACAGTGTGAGACTCCAACTCAAACAAAACAAAACAAAACAACCCCCCCCCCACCTACAGTTAGCATTATACTTAATGGCTAAGGAGTGAATGCTCTCTTAACAAAGATGTCCTTTTTCACCATCTTTATTTCTATTTATTTGTTTATTGGCAAAAATGGGGTCTTGCTCTGTTGTCCAGGTTGATCTCAAACTCCTGGCCTCTAGTGATCCTCCTGCCTTCCAAAGGACTGGGGTTACAAGCATGAGTTACCATGCCCAGCCTCACCACCCTTACTGAACATGTACTGAAAGTTCTAACCAGTGCAATAATCAAGAAAAGTAATCAAAAGCATGCAGATTTAAAGTAAGATATAATATCACATGTGCTCCATAAATATGTACAAATATCATTACAGCCCTTAGAAGGGCTATAGTTCAAATACTAAAAATAGCAAGTGTTGGTGTGGATTTGGAGCCACTGGAATGCTCATATGTTGCTGGTGGAGTGCAAGATGATGCAACCACGTTGGAAAATAGTTTTCTTAAAATGTTAAGTATATGTCAACTATACAACTCAGTAGTTCCACTCCTAGGAATTTACCAAAGAGAAATGAAATTATGTGTCTCTTCAAGTCTTGTATATTTATTTCAGCTTTATTTGTGATAGCCAAATACTGGAAACAACCCAAATACCCATCAAAAGGTGAATGGTTCAGCTTATTGTGGCATATCCCTGCAATGGAATGCTACTTATCAATAAAGAGCAGTGAAATATTGACACATGTAACATCAAATAATTTATTTTGCTAAATGAAATAAGCAAAACAAAAAGACTACATGCAAGAGGGGACCCAACAAATTGTGTATTTATTCTTACATGTTTAAACTTCAGTCACCTTCAAAGTACTTTTCGTTTGATGCAATACACCTATTGAGATGGTTTTTCCACTGTTCAAGACAGTCTTTGAATGCATCAATTTTGATGCCATTTAGTGCTTCTGCCTTTTTTTGTTTCACTTCTTCCACATTGGCAAAATGTTTCCCTTTGAGGACATTTTTCATCCGGGAAACAACAACAACAAAAAATTGCTCAGGGAGAGATTTGGGGAATAGTGAGGGTGGCATGGGGGTCATGCCATTTTTGGTAAAAAACTGCTAACACTTAGTGTGGTGTGGGCAGATGTGCTCCTAAATCACTCATCATAAATGGGCAAATGCATTGAAAGACTCCAAAAAATTCACTTAAGCTGAACATAGCCTCCCACAACAATGCTAGCTGGTACACTGATGCCGATGGGTTCCTAGGACACTAAACTATTGGGGGAAACCTGTCCTACAAAGGGCCACCCTCAAAAGATAATATCTTTTTTGAGTCCCCCTTCGTATGATATGACTTCATTTTGATACAATTCTAGAAAGGCAAACTAACCCATTTTAGTAGAAAGCAGAGTAGTGGTTGCCTGGAGATGGGGTCAGAGAATAGACAGATAGGTTACCAAGGGGCATGATGAAACTTTTGAGGATGATGAAATGCTCATTATCTTGATGGCGATGATGGTTTTGTGTGTGTGTGCATTTCTCAAACTCATGGACTTTTGCAGTTTATTAAATACAGGCATTCCATATCAATTACACCTCAGTAAAACTACTACAAAATCAGCAAGCATAAAGCAGAAGGTACAGGAAGATGCTTGGGGGCCTTTCCCAATGCTTCTGAAATTTCATCAAGTAGATTGTGACCTGCACTGCCTATGGCCAAGTTTGATCCTATTTTGATGTCAGGAAGATAGCTAATACAATCTAGGTTGCACATTTGGGAGGCTTCTGAACACACAATATGTTTATTTCAAATGGACCAGCTGTTTACGTGCTATTACCTTGCTGAACCCAATACCAAAAAAGGAACTTGCCATAGCCATGGAGCTAAGCTTCTTGCTCCAAATACCAGGCAGTCA
This sequence comes from Tarsius wallacei, assembly GCA_963574415.1. Classification (NCBI taxonomy): domain Eukaryota; kingdom Metazoa; phylum Chordata; class Mammalia; order Primates; family Tarsiidae; genus Tarsius; species Tarsius wallacei. The sequence goes on along the minus strand of CAUYQG010231920.1, from coordinate 1,055 downwards.
GGTGTAAGGCAGCTTAAAGGGCTCTTATTTGTAATCTTATTTCTCCCCTCAATGAAATATATGCCCCGTGCGGATGCTTTGGAACATAGAAAATGAACACAGATGGTAAATCAAATTTAGGGAGGAGGGATGTTCTATATAACTACTAGCTGCCAACTTTAAAACACTAGATGGCTCCCTAATGCATTTTAGATTGGAATTTAAAAATGGGCTTCTCATCAGAATTATTGAGAAAGATGACAATCATTTTTCAAGCAACGGGTGCATCCGTATGGACTACTGCTGATGAAGAGAAAGAAAATGCAGTGCAGACCGAGCAAAACAATCTCAGGGATTAGAACTTTCAATCCATGTTTCTCTCTCATGAAGGTTAATAAATGCCAGGTGGAAACGAATGACTTGTTCGCCATTGAAGGGATAAGGAATATATATATTTTTAATTGTCGTGTATTGTCTCAGAAAAGAAACAGTAATTTTAAAAAACAAAAACTGAAAAAAAATTTGACAGTTGGTGTGATAATACCATACATAGCAGTTAAAGCCGAGCTTACCAATCTTACCTTCTGCTGAGACCCTGAGGATTGTGGAGCTTAATTTTCTGAGGGGGTTAGACATGATGCACTGGCTGAAGAGTTAGAGACCCCAGTGAAGAAGAAAAAGCACAGGCTTCAGAATTAGTCATTCTCAAATATCGCCAGGTGTGGGAATTTACCTCATTTTTCTCATCTGTAAAATGAGTATTCAAGAAATGTGTTTGCCTTTCTCCACTAATGAGTAGACTTCACTCTCTTTGTGCGTACAAGGGGGGGACCCCCCAAAACCTGGAACTTACTTATAAAAATAGTGTATTGATTCTTTCAGGTTTAAACTTCAATCACCTTCAAGGTATTCTCCGTTTGATGCACCTATCGAGATGCTTTTTCTGCTGCTCACAGCAGTTTTTGAATTTGTCAATTTTGATGCCTTTTAGTACCTCTGCCATTTTTTTCACCTCTTCCGCATCGGCGAAATGTTTCCCTTTGAGGACTTATCTCATCTGGGGAAACAAACAAACA
>CAUYQG010231919.1:0-10723 GCA_963574415.1 Tarsius wallacei | reverse complement strand
GATGAGGTCTCGCCAAGTTGCCCAGGCGGGTCTCGAACCCGCGGGCTCAGGCAATCCACTCACCTCAGCCTCCCAAAGGCGCGGGATTACAGGCTGAGCCACCGAGCCCAGCTCACATACATTTTTTGTATCCTACAACTTTGCTAATGTTGATTATCAGTTTTAGTAGCTTTTTTTGGGATAGATTTCATGTGACTCTTTACACAGGTGATCATGTCTATGAATAAGACAGATTTGCTTCTTTCTTTGCAATATGGACACCTTTATTTCTTTTTCTGGTCTTATGGGTTTGTTTAGAATCTCCAATATCATGCTGAGTGGAAGTAGTGAGTGGACCTCCTCACCTCAGTCCTGATCCTAGGGGAAGACATCCCTGTTACCATGGACATGGTTTAGTTTTTTAGCTTTTTTTTTTTAAAAAGCAGGATTTATTGAGAGGACAGAAAAGCTCCCACAGTGGGAGGGGACCTGAGGGAGTTGCCAGCTTTAGCTTTTCACGTCAGGCTCCTGAGTTTCCCTGTTCCTAGTTTGCTGAGAGTCTTTATCAGGAATGGATGTTAGATTTTTGTCAGATGCTTTTTCTGCATTTGTTATGATAATCATGTGTTTTTCTTTTTTAGTTTGTTAACATGATCAATTGCATTGATTTTTAAAAATGTTAAACTAATTCTGCATTCTGAAATAAACCCCATTTGGTCAGGATATATTTTGTGTATATTTTATATATTGTTGGATTTTGATTTACTAAAATTTTGTTACACATTTTTGTATCTGTGTTCCTGATAGATATTGGTTTTTACTTTTTTTTCTTGCAATTTTTTTGATATCAGAGTAATGTTGGCCTTGGAGAATGAGTCAGAAGGCGCTCCCCCTCCAGTTTTCTGGACGCGTTCTGTGAATTTGACATTACTTCTTCTTTCCATGTTTTGTATTGTTCCCTGTTGAAGCCCCAGCTTGCTCCATCGCAGCTCCTGGCGCCCTGGCCATGGCTGCCCCACTGTCCCTGGGAGTATCCTGACCCGGTGCCCTGGTCCTGCCCTCAGTACTATCCTCAGTGCCTTACTGGTGGCATGTGGGACCAGAAGCTCGATGCAGGAAGGGAGCAGGTAGGGGCCTGCCGAAGGCAGAGGTGGGGTGGGACTTGGTGGGCAGTGCCTGCTCTTGGGAGGTAGGATGGCTGCCTCAGGCCTTGCCCCTCTTGTCCTGCCTTAGGTGACGCTCTGGCTATGGGCTTGCTCCTGACTCCGGCTTGGCAGCCCCACCCTCTCCAACCCCTTGGCCTCCTGGCTGCCCCTTAGCTCCTGGGTTGCTCCGGTGCCAGCTCAGCCCAGGCCCAGGCCCTGGACCTCACTAGCCTGGACCGTCTCACATGTGAGATGGTGGAGGAAGTTCAGAGGGGCCCATGGGGAGAGACTTACCAGGTCTCAAGTGCCTCAGACTAACCTAGGCCTCCAAGGTGATGGGTTGACAGAGGGAGGATGACATGTCTCATGATCCCATGCCGCTTCCTGTTGCTGCCTCAGTTCATTGACTCTGGGCGTTGTTTTAAGCGGAGGTGCTTGTCAGGTGGTTGCAGTTATTTTCACATTCTGGATCCTACTGTTTTCGCACGAGCTTCTCAACTATGTCATCCTCCCTCAGACACCAGCCCTGCCTGAGTGCACTGTGCTGTGAATGTGTGTAAACACACGTGCATGGGGGTGTTCACATGCACAGATGTGTGGCGTATGGGGGTTCTCCCTGCCTCCCAACCCTCATCTCTTCCTGAAGGTTCTTCTCTGCCTGGCAGTCAGAATGATCTTTCTAAAATCCAGTAGAATCATGTCACCCTTCCCCTAAAGTCTTTACATCCTACCTATTTGCATCCTTGAGGGGGAGATGTTATGCCATGCCTGGGCCTTGCTTCAAGCCCATTCTGTGAATGTGTGTGAGGGTTGTGTGCACAGACAAAGCCAGAGGGGCCCAGCTTGGTCTTTGCTGGGGTGAGTGGGTTGCACGGGCCGTCCTTATAGTCTTCTCTCTGTTTTTGTGTGTATTTGAAAGTCAGGACAAATTGTGAAAACTTTGAAATGTAAAAAACATTTATTGGCACCCTCTCCTAGATTTTCTGTCTTTCATTATCTTCTAACTATTTTATCTCTGTAGTTACGGAAAACTGATAGTGATGTCAACAATTCTTGTTTGGAGAATTGCAAAGAATTTTGTTCAGAGGAATTCAGTTGGTGATTGCCCTGTGGATAATGAGTTTTGTATCTCTTTACAAATTCATTTTAGCACCCTTCGTTGCCTATGGATGGGCTAGTGATTTGGACTCTTCTTTGAACCAGGTCCTAACATTTGCTTGGTTTCTTCACTAATGAGTGCTGTTGGTCAAGCTGTGTCTCCCAAAATGTATGTTGACGTTCTAATCTCCAGTACCTGTGCATGTGACCTTGTTTGGAATTAGGGCCTTTTCAGGTATAATTAGTTGATTTGGGGCCCTGGTGGCTTGGAGTGTCCAAAGGAAGAAGAAAAGGGAAAATTTGGACACAGACACAGAGGACAGAAGTGATAGTGGCTAGAGTGATGTGTCCACAAGCCAAGGAACACCACGGGTCTCCAGTAACCGCCAGAGGCTGGAAAAAGTGAGGAAGGCTCGTCTTTTAGGGTCTTTGGCGGGAATGTGACTCTGCCAACATCTGACTCTGGACTTCCAGCCTCCATAACTGTGAAAGAACACATCTCTGTGGTTCTAAGCCACTCAGTTTGTGGTCCTGTGTTATGGCAGCCCTGGGAGACCAGTGCAGTGAGTGTGGGATGGCCTGTTCTAAACTGAGGAAATGGCAGGGACAGAGGCTCTGGAATGAGGTGCAGAGGGGCCTAGGCCTGGTGGGAGGTGCTGGGCCACGGAGAGCAGTTTGGACTGTTTTCCTAGAGGCAGTAGGGGGCTTTTGGAAAACAAAAACAAAAACAAAAACAAAAACAAAACAAAACAAAATTTAAAAAACTCATTCTCTCTCTCTCTAAATAAATAAATAAATAAATAAATATATATATATTTTTAAGTCAGAGTCTCACTCTGTTGCCCACGCTGAAGTGCAATGGCATGATCATAGCTCGGCAGCCTCCAGCTCCTGGGCTCAGGTGATCCTCCTGCCTTGGCCTCCCAAAGTACTGGGATTACAGGTGTGAGCCACCGCACCTGGCCTCTAGAACATGTTAAAGGTTGCATTTTTGAAGGCAAGGTTATGACCTTCATGTCAGAGATTTACTTAACTTGTGTTACTTTTAACCCCTGGGTTGAGAACCGGGTGAGCATGACCTTGCAGCATGCTACTTCTGGGGAAGCCCATGGGGGTTCTGAGCCTCCTGGCAGGGGTGTGCTCAGGGGGAGGACAAGGGGTTATGTGGAAGTCTGTTGGGCATTGAAGGTGGAACTTTGGTACACTTGTCCTGGACTGTTGGCGTTCTATTGTTCAGCTCACAAGGGCAGTGGAGGTGGCCGCTGGCAGTCCCTGACTCCAGATGTGTGCATGAGTTTTTACCCACATATGTGGGTAGAGTATTGACACAGTATTGGCACATGTAGGGGTGGACGCACTGCCGTGTAGATGCACTGCAGTGTTCCCCTGGGAAGCAGGCCTCAGGGTGGACAGCGTAGGTACCAACGTGGGTACCATGCTGCTCTGAGGAGTTTGGCTGGGTAGGAGGCAAGATAAGGACCACTGCCAGGGGTAGACAGTTGCCCACAGGCTTCAAGCTCTAGCAGATGGGCCGGGAGGAGCTGGGGTGCCTGCATAGGTGAGGCCAAATATTGACCTTGAGGGGATCTAGTGGAGACCATAGCCTCCCAGTTCCAGGCCTGTCTGAGCCTTTCTCATGCCCTGCAGGGTCCCCCCTCCTCACTGCCCACACTCATGGCCCTCTGGGTGGCCCTCCACGGCCGGGGAGGTCGGGCCGTGTTTGCTCCCAAGATTCCTGGGACTTGAGGTGGGTCTTGGCCTGCTGCCATGTTGGGAGGGATCTTACTGCTTCAGTTGCCTGGGGAGTACATCTACCTTTAGACCTGACCTGGTCATCCAGGCAGATTCAGAATCTTTCCTTGTTTTTATTTATTTTATTTTATTTTTTTGAGTTGGAGTCTCACTCAGTCGCCCAGACTGGAGTGCAGTGGCTGTTCCCGGCCACCGCAGCCTCGACCTGCTGGGCTCCGGCGATCCTTCCGCCTCAGCCTTCCGAGTAGCTGGAACTACAGGCGCGTGCTACCACGCCTGGCTAATTTTTTTGATTTATTGTAGAGACGAGGTCTCACCAAGTTGCCCAGGCGGGTCTCGAACCTGCGGGCTCAGGCAATTCACTCACCTCGCCCTCCCAAAGCGCCGGATTATAGGCTGAGCCACCGAGCCCGGCCTTTCCTTGTTTTTAAATCAAAGCACAACATACACATGGGCCACGAGGGCGTGACCCATGATCCTCGCTGCAAGCCTGGGCCATGTAGAACATGGCCCCAACGCGCCCCTGTGAGGTTCTCACAGGGTTTTGGGGACCTTGGTGTTCCCTGAAGTTTCAGGAATAGCTACTTGGGTCTCCAGACTGTGCCTCCTTCCTTGTCCACCAGCGGGTGGCGGCATCTGCCTGAGTTTGCCCACCTGGACCACCGGCAGACTGTGGTGGTTCCAGGGTGTTGGGAGAGCACCCTGAGGGACTGACCTGGGAAGGGGGTTACAGCTCGCTGCCCCTAGTCTTAAAGTGCGGCCCTGCCCCCAGCACTTCAGGCTCACTCTGGGGTCACCTTTAGGCCCTGATGTCAGTTACAGGATTAAGAACTTAAAAATGTATTTTTTAATATTTTAAAATGATTTTATTATCCTTTTTTGGGGAGAAATAAATTATGAAGTTGCCAAAAATGGGTTATTTTCTTGGAAAATATCCAGATGAGTCAAAAAGCAAAAGGATTAAAAATAAATAATTTAAAAAATGCAAAAGGCACAAAGAGAGACGTGGTGAAAAGGAGCCCTTCCCTTGACAGTGATTCTGCATGCCACACATGCCCCGCCAGTGGGCAGTTTTGCATGTGTCTTCCTCGAAGCACCATGGCTTGGAGACCCCACATTGTTTGGGCCACCTTGTCTCTGGTGCGGCTGCCCCTTCCTGATTTAGCCCTTGCTGATGGACATTTCCGTTGTTTTCAACTTCTCTTTCATGGACAGTTGTACCAAAGATGTCCTCAAACACGTGTCATTTCCCAGTGGATGAGCACATCCTAGGGCAGAGTCCCAAAAGTAGATGTGCTGGGAGAGGAAAACACGCAGTTTTCACTGCAGGGTCTGTTGTCGAATTGCCCTCCAGAGAGCTTGTCCCAGCATCCACCTAGCAGCGGTGGTCACAGGGTCTTGCTCCCCACACCCTCTTAACATATTTTTGTTGTGAAGTCTTTAGATTTTTCCAGTATGAGAGTTAAAGAGAAATTTTCTGCAGTTTAAGTTCGCATTTCTTCTACCATGAGTCAGGTTGAACAAATTTTCATTTGTTTAAGTCATTTTCCCCTGTTCTGAAGACTTTTTATAGCCTTGACCCAATTTTTTATCAGATTGTTGGATTTATCTTATTGATTTGTGCAGGCTGTTTGCATATTAAGGTCTTTATCCTAAAAAACTCACTAATATTATTCTTTATTTTTCTTCTTTTTCTTGTTTTTTTTTGTGAGATGAGGGGAGCTGGAGGTCTCACTTTATTGTTTAGGCTGGAGTACAGTGATATGCCCCTGGCTCACTGCCATCTGGTCCTCCGGGGTTCAGGCAATTCTTCTGCCTCAGCCTCCCAAATAGCTGGGACTTCAGGTGGACACCACCACACCTGGCAAATTTCTTGATTTTTTTGTAGAGATGAGATCTTGCTATGTTGTCCAGGTTGGTCTCGAACTCCTGGGCTCAAGCAGTCTTTCTGCCTCAGCCTCCCAGACATCTGGGACCACAAGTGTGCACCACAGCACCTGCTGGTTTGTTACTTGACTTTTGGCACTGATTAAGGTAGTTTTGCTATGTGGACATTTCTTTATTATGTGAGATAATTAACCTTTTATGATTTGCACTTCATGAGCTCATATTATTCCCCCTCCCCCATGCTTTCTTCTGGTGCTCTCATGGCTATTTTAAAAGCTTTTACATCTTTGTTCCATCTAGGCTTAATTTTGGCATAAGATATGAGTTAGGGATCTGTGTCAGTTAGGGTTCAGGTAGGAGACAGTTGTCACCCTCAAACTGAAAAATTGAAAGATAGCTGAGCAAAGGGGCTAATGTGTGGTCAGGATGTAGAGAAGCCATTGAGGCTGATGCCGGGTGGGCCACTCTCAGGCCTGAAAGGACCCAGAGTAGGGCTGCCAGGACATCATCAGGCAGGAGCTGAGACCCATAGGTGAGGGAACCTGCAGGGAGGATGGGGGACTACCTAGTCCCCCATTACCTGTGAGACTTGCTGGTGGCCAATCCCAACCAGCAGTCAAGAGGCAGGTGGCCTGCAGCTCCCCGCCAGGCTCTGGGTAGGGGGAAAAGTAGAGAGCTGGGGAGGCCAGCTGCCAGTTGTGTCCAGCACAGGATGCTGGGGCAAGCTCTGCTAGGGTATCAGATTGACACACTGACTTGGGGAATGTGCACTCCCAGGGGACTTGAACAAAGCCCCCAGGAGTTCAGGGTGGGGTCAGGTGTTGGAGGGCTCAGGTCTGGGCCAGTGGAGGCCAAGGGGCAGGGCCGGTGTGGGATGAGCTGACTGCAGGTTGGCCTGGACAAGGCTGTGATTTGTCCTGCAGAGCTCTGTGGACCTCTCCACCTCATTTTGGGACAGTGATGCTGGGATACTGGGAGATATGGGGTGGGCCCTGTGGGAGTGGGGTGTGTGGAAAGGCTGTTGGTACATGGGATCCATGCTGCACCTTCATTCATTCATTCATTCAAGTCAGTCAGCAAGTACTGGAGAAACCTTGTTTTAGCCAGGCCCTGGGACAAGACCAGGAGGATTCGGACACGAGTGGTTACTTTTAATGAGCACTACTGTATACTGGCCCCTTCAAGAGCTCATTTAATGCTCACAACAACGCTGTCCTGTAGATTAGGAAACTGGGGTTCAGAGAGGTTAAGTAAGCTGCCCATGGTCACACAGAGCTGGGATTCGAGCCTAAACTGCTGACTCTAGGGCCCATACTCTATTCTGCTAAGCTGAGCTGCTGTTTCTGGAAGGTCTTACAGAGTTGAAAACCAGGTTGTTGACCTGGCTCAGTGACTCAGTTTGTAATCCCAGGACTTTGGGAGGCGGAGGCGAGTGGATTGCCAGAGCCCGCAGGCTCCAGACCAGCTCGGGCAACTTGGCGAGGCCTCGTCTCTGCAATAAATAAAAAATTAACCGGGCATGGTAGCGCACGCTTGTAGTTCTGGCTACTTGGAAGGCTGAGGCGGAAGGATCGCTGCAGCCCAGCAGGTCAATGCTAGGGTGGCTGTGAGTGTGCTGCTGCACTCCAGCCTAAGCAACAGAGTGAGACTCCAACTCAAAAAAAAAAAAAAGAAAAAAAAAAGAAAAAGAAAAGAAAACCAGACTATCTTCATTTTTGGAGAATTCATCCTCCACTGAGTGGGAGTCAGGGCTTATCATCTCATAAGGACAGTGGAGACATTAGTGGTGAGTCAGAGGTGCCATTCATTTGTGCAGCACATGTGTGTTGAAACTGTGCCGAAAGGTTATGATGTGGACATAGAATTCAACATAAAAACAGCATTAAATCATGAAACCAGTGTAAAAAAGTCCAAAATAGTGCAGTTTCTTCCCAGGTTGGCTGCCTGCGCATCTTTAAACAAAATGTCAAGTTCTTAAAACAATTGTTTTTGGTGCCCTACTTTGACCGTTCCCGAAACACTTGCTCTGACGGTTAGAAATGCAGTGTCCAGGTCGGTAGGGCCCCTGGGCGTTTAACCCGGAAGAGGGAGTAGGTATTTAGGACCAGTGTGGGTTGCCCAGAGAGGAGCCTAGCCATCAGCCTGCGGGAGCTCTGGAGCTGGGAGACAGGGACCAGGGCTGCTGAGGACCACCACTGCCCAGGGGCTTGGGCAGTGTAGGGTGTGGCAACCTCCACAGTCCTAGGGTTGGGCTGGGAGCCCAGGGGAGCTATTGAATATTCTATTAGGGAACCTGGAAGAAGGAAGGTGCCATAGGCCCCAGGGAAATAGCCAGGTCAAAGTGCAAACAGCTTCAGGGCCCCAAACCAAGGGAGCTGTGGACAGAGGGTGGCCCACTGGGAAGTGCCTGGCCTCTTCCTCCAAGCAGCACTGGGATTGGGCCACCCAGGGCCCCTTGTTCCCTAGTTTTGCCCTTCTTTTTTTCCTTGGTGGAGGGAGAGAGGGTCACCAGCTCTCTGTTGACCTGGAGTGAGTCTCCCTTCTCCTTGTCTGTGCAAGGCTAGACTGCTCTGCATTTTCATGGCAAACTTGAGTTTTGAGCTGTTGTTAAAATACTGGAAGCAGAGAAAATGAATTTGCTCCATCACCTTTCCTGATGTGACAAGTCCTATAAAATCTATTAAAGCCTTTAATGAAATCCCTGCTCAGAGCTGCTCCGTGAATGAATGTGGAATCGGAATTTAAATTAAAATGTTGTTTTTGTAGTCTGGAGCCTTTGCCTGGGAAGAAATTAAAGTGACAGCTCACCTTTCTGCCACCATTCTCAGACTGGGTGCCGGAACTCTTACCCAGGGCTGGGGACCAGCTCCTTACCCACAAGCTGGGCCAAGATGCCAGCTGGATGCCGAGGCCGTGGCTATCCCCACACCTGAGACTGTCCCCACCTCAGTCCCCACAGATGATCCATGCTGAAGGGAAAGTGGGTGCACCTGTCGGCCAGGTAGCCATTGGGACTGGAGGACGTGCTTACTTAGAAGCAGAAGCAGTCCTGAGTGCACAGGCTTACAGCTAGGGTTGGGGGAGACACACATTCCCAGAAAGAAAGGAAGGAAAATGAGGGTGATTAAGGGGTCGTGGTAAGCTTGGATGTGTTGGTGCAAGGTGGAAAGGCAGGGAACAGCAAGTGGAAGGCCGAGGCTGGCGGCTGTGAGGTTGGTCAGGAGCTATAGCTGGGCTGTGGGGAGGTGCCAGCTCCCCTTCTGCTTGTTAAGCCTGTTCCCCTGAGGCTCTTCCTTCTCTTCCTTTCACCAAGTCCCGACCTTTGGACTTCAAACACACTCAGGAGTCTGTAGTTTAAAAACAGACAAAAGAGCCGGGCTCAGTGGCTCAGCCTGTAATCCCAGCACTTTGGGAGGCTGAGGTGAGGGGATTGCCCCAGGCCGCGGATTCGAGACCCACCTGGGCAACTTGGCGAGACCTCATCTCTACAACAAATAAAAAATTAGCTGGGCGTGGTAGAGCGCACCTGTAGTTTCAGCTACTTGGAAGGCTGAAGCGGAAGGATCGCCGGAGCCCAGCAGGTTGAGGCTGCGGCGGCTGGGAGCGTGCCACTGCGCTTCAGTCTGGGTGACAGAGTGAGACTCCAACTCAAAAAGCAAAAAAAAACCAAACAGACAAAAGGCTTCTCTCAGCCTTCTCCTCATCCTCTTCCTCCTCCTTGTCCCTCTCCACCCTCCACACCTCTTGTAGGAACAGACCCCCAACCACTCCTGCCTGGAGGGGAGGCAGGCACAGACGTGAAGAGCTCAGAAGTTGTGCTGTACAGCTGCCTTCAGTGGAGGCAATGTGCTAGAAACCAAACAGATGCTTTTCTTTCCTCTGTTCTCCAAGTTGGCAGCGCCACCTTGTTCCTTCTATGATGAAAAAGAGTTCTGAAAACATTTAAGAAGTGTGTAACAACAAAGTACTGCCAGGAGCGTCATGGTTCCCAGGAAGAAGCCAGGGAGCCCCCGGGAGAGCAGGGAAGGCTTCCTGGCAGGTGCCAGCATGGTTAAGGGCTTAAGATGTGAAGGGGTACAGCCCAGGAAAGAGAGGAGCCTCAGCTGGAGGTGAATGTTGTGACACACCCCAGCAAGGTGAAGAAAGGTTTTGAGGACCCCTGCATGCTGTCTCCATCTCTCCTTTACAAGGAGGTGACCCTTCAGGGCTGAGCTGCTCTGAGGTGGGCACAGCCACATCAGCGACTCTCCTCAGGGTGAACAGGGCACAGTGCTTCAAAGCTTGGTGTGGAGAATGTTCCAGCCCTACAGCTCCCATCGAGAAGCCTCTCCCACCTCATGTGACCATCTGCCCTAGAAGTTCTGGGTCGTTGGCCGCCAAATTGGGAACTTGAGCATGTGTCCCCTCCTTCCTGTCCATGAGGCTCTATCTAGAGCCCCACACTGTGTCACACCAACCTCACAAGTCACCTGGGAAACACTGGAGTTTGGCAAAACTGAAAACTTGGATACTCTGAGCACAGGCAAGTCCATGTGATGTGGGAGACTTCTGGTTGTCACAAGAGGAGAACCAGTCCTGGAGAGCCTCACCTGTGGCCTGGCCACAGGGACAGGGTCATCAAAAATGTACTTGTAATGACAAAAAGTGGACTTCAGCGTCTCTCAGTAGGAAAACACAGAGGTACGTTTTATTCATTTGTTGTAATACCACACATGGGCTAAAGTCAATCAGACCAACTTGAAAAAACCTCAAAAATAATGTTGGAGTCAGATATGGTGGTGTGCACCTGTAGTCCCAGCTACTTAGGAGGCTGAGATAGGAGGATCACTTGAGGTCAAGAGTTCAAGACCAGCCTGGGTGAC
>CAUYQG010231917.1:0-17730 GCA_963574415.1 Tarsius wallacei | reverse complement strand
TTTAATTTTTTTTACTTTTTAAACTTTTCTCTTAAAAACAAAGACAAAAACACACATATTAGACTAGGCCTAAGCAGGGTCAGAGTCACCAACATCATTGTCTTCCACCTCCACATATTGTCTTTTTTTTTTTTTTTTTTTTAAGTCTTAGTCTCACTCTGTCGCCCAGACTGGAGTGCAGTGGCCGCTCCCGGCCACCGCAGCCTCAACCTGCTGGGCTCCGGCGATCCTTCCGCTTCAGCCTTCCAAGTAGCTGGAACTACAGGCGCGCACTACCACGCCTGGCTAATTTTTTGATTTATTGTAGAGATGAGGTCTCGCTTGCCCAGGAGGGTCTCGAACCCGCGGGCTCAGGCAATCCACTCACCTCAGCCTCCCAAGGCGCGGGATTACAGGCTGAGCCACCAAGCCCGGCCACATATTGTCTTAATGGAAGGTTTTCAGAGCAATAATACGCAAGGAGCTGTCATCTCTTACGATAACAATGCCTTTGGTTGAAATACTTCCTGATAGATCCTGTTTTACTGTTAATTTTTTTAATATATAGAAGGAGTACACAGTGGAAGTATATTAAATACATAAGTCAGTAACATAGTCATTTTTTATCATTACCAAGTATTATGAACTGTACATAATTGTATTTGCTATACTTTTATCAATTAACAGCACAGTGGGTTTGTTTACGCAAGTATCACCACAAACATGTGAGTACTACATTGTGTTATGACATTATGACATCTATTGTATCACTAGGTGATAGGAATTTTTCTGTTCCATTATAACCTTATAGGACCATGGTTATATATGCAGTCTGGCATTGACCAAAACATCATTATATAAATGCATGACTGTATTATCAATTTGAATACTTGCATAAGGACTATATCCACTGAGGTTCACACATTGCAATGGTTTGATGTATCTCTTAAGTTTCTTTTCAACTATAGATTTCCCTTTATCTTTCAATATAACTGTCAAATAATTCAGATAATTTGTTCTGTATTTTCCAAGAATCTTGATATTTCTGATTGTATCCATAAGGTATAATTTATCCTGCTCTTCTTTCTTGAGCATTTGCCATAAGTTGGTACTTGTATTTAGAAAATCAATTGGATTCAAGTTTGTACACATTAAATTTTTTGACAAAAGTATTTCATAGATGGTGGTTTCCATCAGTAGGCACATACGAGTAATGTTTGACAGTTCCCTCTCTGTGATGTTAGACGTCACTGATGCTCAATGTCCAGATCTTTGGTCTATCAAGTTTTGCAAGATGGCAATATTCCTATTCCTTCATTCATTTTTCATTTCTAGCTGGTGAGTTTCAGAAAATATAAACTTCCCAGCATTTACTATTTGGAACAGTTTGGGTAAGAATTACCAGAAAAATGATGAATTCTATTCTTTTATATACCTGTTTTCTACTAGTCTATGTCCAAAGCAGCATTTATCCTAGGTTAGATTCGCCCTTTTTCTGAAGTAGGGACAATTTGGGATCTTTACTGAATGGCTAGCATGCCCTTTACTCCAGCTTGTCAAAATTTGAACATCTCCTAGATGGATTCAGGTTCCCAACTCTCCAGAACTTTCTCTTTTCCTGATGTCTGAAAATCTCATTGTATGCACCTGCAGTTTAGGATTCAATCAGACTCAGAAACCCCTAACCACGTCTCTGGAGCTTTTTGTCTGCTTAGCTCCTCTCTGTTACTCCATCCATCAAATTCCAGATTTTTTTCTGTGTGTGTAATTCCAGTCTCTGTCTTTTGAACTTTTGTTCTTTCTGTACTGTCCCTTTCTGTGCTCTCTGGAAAGTACCTCTAGATAGAAAGCTTGGGAGGTTCTCCTTGTTTGTTTCTTTCCTCTTCAGAATCCAGTCTTATGCTGCCTGCTGTTCAAATGTTTAAAAACATTGGTTCAAATATTTTACTCTGTTTTTCAGGTGTTTATAGTAGAAGATTTAGTGTAGTACCAGTTAGTTCATCATGGTCAAACTCTCATGAGTCTTTCTGGTGTGACCACAGGAATTGGAACGCTTCTTTGCTAGCTGATATGACCCATGTCTTAGGTTAACATAGTATGTTATTGGCCACAGATCTGTTATCAGTTTTTTTCTCCTAGGATCCCTGGTTCCTTTTATGGGAAATGGTATTTGAAAACTACAATCTGAGTATTAGAGGAATTCATTGCTACTCAGTTATTTCTTGTTTCTAGATTTTTTTTTTCAGTTGCCAGAGCTAGTATTTATCTAGATCGATATCTGCATTGACAGCTACATGTGGATAAATAAAAAAGCTATATTATTTCTCCTTGAACCTACTCCAGCAGGCTTTTACTCTGTCTCAATACTAGACTTTTATTATCAAGATCACCAATGTCCTTTTGTTTTCTGAATCCCCTGGTCAGTTTTTAGTCTTTTGTGTTCTCTGATCTATCAGTAGCTTTTGACACAGTTGATTTCTCTCCATCCTCTGTAATACTTTACTCCCTTGTCATAGAGAACACTTAATTTTCTACTCAATATCTCCATTTGGACTGCTTAACGGCATCTATATTTAACATGTCCACACTCCCACTCTTGATTTCCCATCTTAAATATTTTCTTTACATAGTGTTCTCTATCACAATTAATGGTAATTCCACCCTTTTAGTTTGTCAGGGAAAAATCTTGGAAGAAATCTTGACTCTTCTCTTTCTTCAAGACCCCATGTACTAACCATTGAATCTAATCCTCTTGGCTCCCTCTTCAAAATATATCTAGGGCCTGACCATTTTCATTGCTAAAATCCTGTAATTAGCCACCATTATTTCTCTACTGGATTATTGCAATAGTCTCCTAACTTGTCTTCCTGTTTCCACACTTAGTCATAAAGTCTTGGCAAGAATAATCCCATTAAAATGTAAGCCACTTCATTTTACTTATGTATTTATTTTTATTTTAAAGATATGGGGTACAATTCAGGGTTAGGTATACAAACAGTCATTGTGTGGGTAAAATTTAGACCTCACTTTGGTCCCCACTTCACCTGGTTTGAACTCAGGTACACTTATTGATGCGGTGTGCCTCCCTTCCCCTGGCAGTTTCCCACTACTGTCAACCCTTTCTTATAGTACTTTGATAATTGTTCAGGGTCTACTTATGAGTGAGAACATGTGGTACTCAGTTCTTTGCTTCTGTGATAGATCGCTCAGTATTATAGCCTCTAAGTCCATCCAAGTTGCTGCGAAGTTCATAATTTTGTCCTTCTTTATGGCTGTGTAATATTCCATCATGTATATGTACCACTTTTTTTTCAGTCCTCTTTTGATGGGCCTATACCTGACAAAGGCCTAACATCTAGCATCTATAAGGAACTCAAACATGCCAAAAAAACAAAAACAAACAGCCCTATTAAGAAGTGGGCAAAAGGTATGAATAGACACGTCTCAAAAGACATGTGAGTAGCCAACAGATACATTTTAAAAATGCTCAGCCTCACTAATCATCAAAGAAATGCAAATTAAAACCACCATGAGATACCACCTAACTCCAGTCAGGATGGCCATCATCAATAACTCAAAAAACAACAGATGCCGGAGAGGATGCGGGGAAAAGGGAACACTTCTACACTGTTGGTGGGAGAATAAACTAGTACAACCTCTGTGGAAAACAGTTTGGAAATTCCTAAGAGATCTTAAAAACTAACCTTTCATACAATCCCACAACCTCCCTTCTGGGAATATACCTGGAGGAACTCAAATCACTCTATGAAAAAGATACCTGCACATGCATGTTTCTTGCAGCATTATTCACAATAGCAAAAACATGGAATCAATTGTGCTGCCACTTTATTTTATAATGTCACTCAAACTCCTTCAACATGTCCTACCCAAATGGCCCACATGACTCCACTTGATTTCTGTTATCACATCCTCTGACTTTGTCTTCTTTCACTCTCCTTTCACTCATTCTGCACCAGCCACACTGTCCTCTTTGCTATTTCTTCAGCATGCCAAGGATGCGCCCACCTTAGGAGTTTATACTTTCTGTTTCCACCACTTGGAGTTCTTATATTCCAGATATTTTCATGGCTCATTCCACTCCTCCTTTAGGTCACTCTTTCCATAACACCTATCACTATCATTCCATGTTTTTTGCTTATTTATTGGCTTATTATATATTCTTTGTCATTAGACTCGAAGTTCCATGAGGGCAAAGGGAATCCCTAGAACACGGCAGAAATTTAATATTTTGTTTAAGGAATGAACAGACAAATATTTGCTGAATACCTGTTATGTGCCAGGGACTGTGCTACTTGCTAGCACATGTATATAATATATCATCCCTGCTCTCAAAGGAAGTGGGAGAGGTAAATGGGCAATTACCATATAAAGCCCCTGACACTAGACTTCATATGCACCTAGTCTATTGTTATGGCTACAGAGCCCTTTGACCTTTGAAAAAGCCATGATCTAAAAATAGCCTAGAGGGTCAACTCAGAGAAAACCAAATTAGAAATTGATGCCACCTCTCTTTGTAGCTTTGGGAAAATCCAAGAACCTTTCTGCGTCTGTTTCCCCAGCTGTAAAATAGGATTAATAGTTCCTGCTTCACGGGAGTCTTTTGAGGATTCTTTCATTCATGTAGTAATATTTATTGAAAATGGTAAGTGCTAAGTAGTATTATGCCTAATTAATTAGGTCCTCATCTCCCTGGTGTGGGTTATGGTGTCTGGCTGGTCATTAATAAAATATGCTGGAAGCTTTGCAGATTTTCCTTTCAGAGCTCTCCTGATGGCTGCATACTCAGTGCACGAATTGGGCATCCAACCTTGTAGTTAAATGCATACAGCTGCTTGAGTTCTACCATGCTCACATTTATTTAGTTCTCAGACAATATAAAAAAGGTACTGAAAACATCAGTTAAGAAAGAGAAATACTACAAAGGGTCCTAAGGTGGTTAGTAACAAAGCCAGCAAATAAAATGAAGACTCCATTTGGAATTTGCCAGGTAATACCAATGGGAATCCTAATACCTCCTCTAACAAATTCAAGTGAGAGGGAGATTATAGTCAAATAATAAGCTGTATTATAACTAGATGCCATTATATAACTAGGTGACATTACAGAGGAAATTATGTAAGGATGTAGGATGAGGTATCAATAATGGATAATATTTATATTAATGTCATATCACAACACAATAAAAGGTATCTTTTTCTAAGAATATGCTTATAATCAAATCTGGGCTTCCCAGAAAGCAGAGCCTCTTTGCTATCAGTTTACAATAAAGTGCAAGCCTAGAGAGTAGGAGTGAAGCATAAACAGTGAAAGAGAGAGGGAGGTATCTTAGCCTTCTTTGTGCTGTTATAACAGAATGCCACAGATTGGGTAGCTTATTATGAACAAAAATTCCAGGAGCTCGTTCTGGAAGCTAGGAAGTCCAAGATAGAGGGATCGACATGTGCTGAAAGCTTTCTTGCAGTATCATTCCATGGCACAAGGTGGAGGGCAAGAGAAGGAGAGAGGAGGAGGAGGAGGACGAGGAAGAGAGAGAGGCAGAATGTGTCCCATACAGATCTCATACTCTTTTATTCCCTTATCTGCCCCTCCAGCTACTCCCCAGTCTTGGTGAATGAGACTACCAGGCAATCATCTGCTGTGGTTTGAATGTGTACCCTCCAAAATTCATGTTGAAATCTAGTCCCCATTGTGGTAGTCTTGAGAGGTGGGCCTCTCAAGGGGAAGTGATTAAGTCATGAAGGCTCTGCCCTCCTGAATGGATTAATACCTTATAAAAGCGCTGGGGGAAACTAGCTTAGGCCCCTTTTTGCTCTTCAGCCCTTCTGTCAGGTGAGGACAAAGCCTTTACCTCTTTGACCATGTGAGTACTCAGCAAGAAGGCGCTCACCAACTGAATGCCAGTACCTTGATCTTGGACATCTCAGCCTCTAAAACTGTGAGAAATACATTTCTATTGTTTGTAAATTACCAATTCTGAGGTACGGTGTTATAGCAGCACAAATGAAGCATTTACTTAAGCTAAACATTTAGCCAAGATGACCTTCTTCCCTCACCAATCTAAGTGTGTAAACCCCTAATTAATTCTAAATCCTTAAATATCTTCCTATTCATGTTAATCCTCACCTTTTACAAACAGATTTTTAGTAGTAAATTTTTTATGCCTCAAAATCTTGTTTTTAAAGAGTCAATGTAGGTCTCTCTGGATAATGATCCTTTATCTTATCATCACTCTCATATTGTTTTATACTTTCTTGAGCTAACCCATCCTGCCACTTATCCCTTATCTTCTAAACCCTCCCAATATGCCCTCTGTGACTGAGTGCCATGAATACAAACTTCAAGATATCACTGATCACTTCTGGAAGTATTCCTTACACCTCCTTTGCCATATCTGATATTTAGCTCTCACTCAAGTATACCCCTTCCCCTGCAATTCTCTACCTACCCTGCATTTTTCATCACTATCTACATACCTTAGAGTTGAGAGACTCTACCATATTTTTAGTTCTTAGAACTAGACTTTGTACATAGTTGAAACTCTCTCTCTCACTATATATATGTATATATATATATATATATATATTTTTTTTTTTTTAAAGGGATGGGGGTCTTGCTATTTTTGCCAGGTTTGTCTTGAACTCTTGGCCTCAAGCAATCTTCCTGCTTCAGTCTCCCGAATAGCTGAGATTACAGGCATGAGCCACTGTTCTTAGCTGCCAATAAATATTTTTAATGAATGGACCCATCCTCTTCACTCTGTCTACTGCTGCCTTAATTCAGTTGTTCATTCATTATAATTTAGATTACTGTAAGTACAGTCAATCCTTGTTGTTTGCAGATTCTATGCTTGCAAATCCATCTACTTGCTAATATTTATTTGTAACCCCAAAGATCAATATTTGCAGCACTTTCACAGTTATTTCCAGACATGAGCAAAAAAAATGAAAAATTTGAGTCACCCAACATGCCCATTTTCAGCTGAGGTTGAATGAGACAATTCTTTCTCTTCTTGATTCAGTTCTCATGCTGTGGAAAAAAAGAAAAAGAAAAGTGTCCATTTAAAGGTCTGCTTAGTGCTAGTGTCACATATTTTGTATTTTTCGTAGTTTTGTTTTGTTTTTTTTTGAGATTCCACTGTTTAAAATGGCCCAAGCATACTGCCAAAGTGCTGCCTAGTCTTGATTTCAATGTTAATGAATCAACAATATGGTACATCCAGAAAAATAAACAGAAAATTTGCTGATTTATACACTATTTTAGAAAGTGCTAAAGTAACATCTATAGTGAGTGATGGAGCTATGGAAAAAATGGAAAAGTGGCTACAATTGTGAATTCACAAGACGATGACCAATTTAAAAAGCATAGTGAACAACATTGCTGGGAGGTTGAAAGTCAAGGAAATTTATGATCATGTTACGCAGAGTCAGGGAAATGTTAAACCCTTTTCAACTAGTGTTTTGTTTTTTATTTTTAAAAAGTCTTTTAATTATTTATATGGTATATGTGTCTTTATATATACACACATATAACAGATATATATATACATATAGATAGATAGATAGACACACACACATATATTTGTGTGTGTGTGTTTACAGATAAATGCACATAAAACAAGGTTATGTATTGATTAGTTGATGATATGTTATGACCAAAGCTCACTAGCAGGAACCTAACCCTGTACTTCTCCTGGAAGCAGCTCACTAATTCAGTGCTCACAGTGAGTGTATAGAGTTTGACTGTCACAAATAACAAAAATTGACTGTATCTCCCAACAGGTCCTCATATATCCAGCCTGGCCCCACTGATGCCTGAGAGATCTTTCTAAAACTAATCATGTTACTGATGAATGGTAAATGCTTCAAGACTCCACCTAGCTTTCAGGATAAAGTTCAAATTCCTTAGTTTAGAATACAGTGCAGTCCTTATTTCCTATAATTGTTCCTACATATATGTCTTTGTTCCACTATCAGAACTACAGTCATGCACTAGTTTGGGTCAAGGACATACTACATACATCATAGTGGACCCATAAGATTATAATATATTTTTACTGTACCTTTTTATGTTTAGGTAGATTTAGGTACACATGTTCTTAGCACTGTGTCACAATTGGCTGTGATATTCAGTACAGTAATGTGCTGTAAGGTTTACAGCTTGGGAGTAATGGCTCTTGGAATATAGCCTAGGTGTGTAGTAGGCTATACCATCTAGGTCTGTGCAAGCACACTTTATGATATTCACACAAACACGAAATCACCTAACAATGCATTTTTCTTGAATGTATCCCATCATTAAACAACACATGACTATACTTATATTTTAACCAATTATCTTATGCTCTTTGGATTTTTCTGCACATTCATACATGCGGTTCCTTCTTCTTGGAATGTCCTCTCTTCTTCCCTGTCTTTCAGCTAGTTAATACCTTGTCATTGCCCTGATCTTATCTTAAATGTACTTTTCTCTGAGAAACCTTCACTGACCCTACAGTATGGTCTAAATGCCCTGTCTCTTTGCCCCCAGAATGCCTCTAACACGGCATATGCCCTGGTGCTTGCTTTTTCTTGTCTGTATCTCTCACTATACTAAAAAATCTTTCAATATAGAAATCACGTATTTGATTTTTTTCTTCCTAGTACCAAGGACAGTGCTTGACAAATTTAGAATTTGGTAAAAGCTAAATACATATTTATTCTACGAATTGAGAACGAATGAATGAATAACCAGCTTAATAAAATCTACTCCTTTCAAATATTTGAGAAGTTTGAAAGCTGTTAGTTCATACAACCCTTTCTCAGTGGTCATGTTATCCAGAACTTTTTCTGTGTCTTGTCACTAAGACTCATCCTTGGTCACATTCCAATTATTCACCAAGGAGGTGAATGATCTCTACAAGAAGAACTACCAAACTCTGATGAAAGAAATTGTAGATGACACAAATGAAGAAACATCCCATGCTTATGAACTGGAAGAATCAACATTGTTAAAATGACCATATTACTAAATGGATTACAGGTGTGGACCACTGTACCTGGCTTATACATACTTTTAAATAGGAATTATTTTGTCTAAAGCATTAGCTGTCCTTCTCGACTTCATGCCATATGTTTTTATCCAAGTCATTGATAAAAACGTTAAACAGGTATAAAGCCAAAACTAGTTTTGGCTTTATACCTGAAATTTATCAAAATTATTTCAGTACAATTGTCTATTTACTTAGAAATTCTCCTGACCATGTTATCGACGGGTCTAAATTTACACACATAGTTACTGCCATCAAGACATGCAATACAATGAAAGAACATAGGTTTTTACAGGCAGACTTGAGTTCAAATTCCATCTCCACTCTTACTACCTGAAGATTGGCAAATTACTTAATTTTTCTGAGCCTCATTCTCCTCATCTGTAATTTGGAGATATCATATTTTTATAAGACTTTTGTAAGCATTAAAGATAATGAATACAAAGGGTGTGACGTACAGAAGGTTTAGAAAATGACAACAATTTATAAATAACTAGTATGAGATTTCATTTGTTTTTTGTTTTGTTTTATGTTTTTGAGTTGGCGTCTCACTCTATCACCCAAGCTAGATTACAATGAAATGATCATAGCTTACCACAGCTTGACTTCCTGGACTCAGGCAATTCTTCTGCCTCATCCTCCCGTGTAGCTGGTACTACAGGTATCTCCACTATACCTGGCTAATTTTTTTTTTTTAATCAGAGTCTCACTCTGTCCCAGGCTGGAGTGCAGTGGGCACACTCATGGTCACCGCAGCCTTGAACTGCTGGGCTCAGATGATTCTTCTGCCTCAGCCTTACAAGTAGTTGGAACTACAGGGGCACACCACCATGCCCAGTTAATTTTTTTGATTTATTGTAGAAACGAGGGCTCACCAATTTGCCCAGGCTGGTCTTGAACCTATGGGCTCAGGCAATCCTCTCACCTCAACCTCCCAAAGTGCTGGGATTATAGGTGTGAACCACTGCACCCAGCCCTAATTTTTAAATTTCTTTGTAGAGATGAGGTCTCCTTGTTTCCCAGGCTGGTCTCAAACTCCTGGCCTCAAGTAGTTCTCCCACCTTGGACTTCCAGAGTGTTGGAATTACAGGTGTGAGCCACTGCACATGGCCAGCTAACATGAGAATTTGTTAAATGCCCTCCTGAGTCTGAATAGCATTATCCTAAACTTTAGCTGGTAAGCACATCAGAAAAACTAAATGAATTTAGCACTCAACCTGTGTGTTTAATTGAACCTTACCCCTGATCAGTTTTTGTTACTTCACGTAGTGCAAAGATCCCTTAAGCACAAAAATTGTATGTTAAAATAATTTACAGCCCTGGTCTAATTGATTAGTGTTTATCATCCCCACAAATAATCCAGAGAAATCTGTGGACTTTTCCCCATATTATTAAATAGGGGTGATACCTATGCACCCATCAATTCTTCTGAATTACTGATAAATACCATATCCACTCTGTTTATAGTCTACATTAGCATACTTTTGCTTATTTTAGCATTTTCTGCTAGCATTCACCCAAACTCTTTTACCTTCCATCACCAACTTGCTTTGCAGTTTCTTTTTTCAGCTCTTATCTGACCTTTTTTGTAAATTATATTTTAATTTTTATAGAACTTAGGGTATGCAAGTGCAGAACTGTCACATGGATATATTGCGTAGTGGTGAAGTCTTGGCTTTTAGGGTAACCATCACCTGAGTAGTGCACGTTGTACCCGTTAGGTCATTTCTCATCCCTTACCCCATTCCTATCCTCCCACCTTCTAATCTTTCCAAGTCTCCAGTGTCTATTATTCCACTTTCCATGTTCATGTGCATGCATTATTTAGCTCCCACTTCTAAGTGAGAACAACTTTGCCCCTAGCAAACAGATACATACAATGTTGGAACAGGTACCAATCTGATCTTCCATTTTCTCCCCCATCCTCTTTTTTTTTTTTTAGTGTTGTTTTTTAAAATCATTATAAATCCCACTCTCTCCCCTCCTTATATTCCTAACAGTATCCCAAAATCATCTCGGTGTGCTCTGGTTTCAATGAACTCATGCTGATTCCCAAAGATTGCCATGTATTTCTCTACTGACTTTCGAAACAGCTTTGTAATAAAATTCTCTAACACTTTTCCAGGGATTGTCATGGAGGGCAGCATTCTGTTGTTTTTGCAGCATACTATTTTCCACTTGTAGAAAATCAGGTCGTTCACCTGCTTCCAGTCTTCTGCCATCACATCTCTCTATAAATACTCAACAGTGGCTGCTGACAGCGTTTCTGAGATCACACCTGTATGTTCCCCCATTCCCCTGAGAGTAATTTTTTCTGAATCTGGGGACTTGAACTTATTCAAAGCAGCTAAGAGCTCTCTCATCATCTCTTCACCTAATTTGAGTTTTATTTCCCTCTTAACCATGTTTATTCTACTCTTTTCAGTTTGAAGATCATTTTCCTTGATAGAGAAAATAGAAGCAAATTAGGAGATGAGTAGTTCTTCTTTCTTTGTGTAATCTGTTAACATAACAAAATGAAAATTAAACATTGAAGCTGTTTTTCCTTGTCCTTTTTTTCATTCTATGATTGCTTTAAAAGTTATTTCTACCTGATCTTTGGCCTTTTTGCATACCTAAACTTATTCTGAGATTCAGTTTTGATAAAATTCTCAAGCTTTATTTTTCTCTTCTGTTTTTATTCTTGGTATGTACTTCTATCAGTTACATGTATTCTTTTAAAACATAGACCCCAAAAAACTCTTCAAGCAGCCTAAGTCATTTCCTTCAATCTCTTTCTCCCTTTTGTCGTATGTTTGGATAACTTAAAACTGAATTTCAGATTCAGGAGTGCTCACATTCCCACAAACTTGAGTCATGGAAGCAAATTTATCTGTGGCAGAGCCCCTACCCTAAGCTTAAGCTGCCATTATAACAAAACTAGGAAGCTGTTGTAGCTGACCTACTAGAAGTCTAGTTAGTAAGGGACTGAGGAGTTTTGTGGCACAGAATGTCACCTATAAGGAGGCAGAGGCAGGCATGCCAGCTTGACCCAAAGATGAAAACACTCTGTTCAGGGAAGGAGAGTGAGTCTGAGTTGTGCAGGGTGGTGGCTCACTTGAATTGATCCCTGTCTTTATCTAACTCTCTAGAGAGAGACTTCTTAGCCAAGGCTATCAGAAATATAGATAAAATTGTCTCACAATCCCAATTCCATGACAAGAGAACATCCGAGTCCAAATCTCTCTCTTTTTTTTTTCTACAAATTCTTAGAATTGGGTCATTTTCTGAATATTTCAAGAAGAGGATATATGTATGTATGTGCTTATATTTGGGGGAGGGGAGCTCCCCAGCCTGAAAATCCTCTGCAAGTATCTTAGAAGCTAGATCTAGGAAAATATGAGTTACTAACACAAATGTGATTCCTTTGAATTCACAGAGTGGTGAATCTGGGGTGGTGTTGGGTCATCTTTTTTCCCTTTGACCTCTTCAAGAACAAAGACACCACAAATGCATATGCACACCCCTCATAAATAAGCAAGTACAGCACACAGTAGGTGTTTGATAAGTATTTCTCAATTGATACAACCAACCAACCCAAGGACATAAGTATAAATATATGCGATATTTGGTTGTTATGAATTCCAAATGACATAGTTGCTTTCCCCTAAATTCCCTGTGACACCCACCTAACCAAGTAACTATCCCTTGTATTCAGAATTAACTTCAGAGATGCAGCTCCCTCTGTCACAACCTCCTGTTTCTGTGGAATGACACCGTCAGCAGGCAAGCCAAGAATTTATCAGACATTCCACTTTTAGCAGAATGATTTTTCCAGCCACACCAATGATAATTGAAGTCTCTCAATACCACCACATTTGATTTTCTTTCAGTGATGTCATGTGGGTTTGAATGACATTCAGAATCACAACCATGAATATAACATATTAGAATTAGAAATATTTTTATCTGTTCCTGTTTTTCTTTTTAATCCTATTATATTCAAAACATCTTCCCATTGTCATATTTTGTACGTAACCCTACAAAATCCTTCAAAATTTCCATTCTAAAGGAAATGTTTAATTCTCTATCCTGTATATTTCTGCCATGTCCTTAACTGGGGAGAAAACTTCATATTGGAAGAAATGCATTATAGTCAAGGCCTTTTATTGGCTCTTTCTTTCTTTTTTTTTTGAGTTGGCGTCTCACTCCGTCGCCCAGACTGGAGTGCAGTGGCTGCTTCCGGCCACTGTAGCCTTGACCTGCTGGGCTCTGGCGATCATTCCGCCTCAACCTGGCTCTTTCTAATTTACTTAACTTCAAAGATTCATGTAAATAAAAGTTGTCGTATCCCACAATCTAGTATTCCTCCTTACCTGCCTGAAAAACTGAAGACCCATTAGAATCTAAGTTGCAAGCTATCCTTAGCAAAGTCCCCATTTGGACTAGTACCCATCCTTGTACATATTTATATTACAGAACCTTTCATACTATCTCATGATACCTTTGTGTCAGACAAAAAATGACATGAAAACAATTCCAGCCTTTTCTCTACTTCTGGCTGCTAAGGAGATTATTAACCTGGCCAGATCAGTTTCTTCCCTCCCTGCAAAGATTTTCTTGCATAGATTTAATGAAAAATCAGGAGAAAAGGATTTTTTTGAAGCAAAAATTTAGTGGGGGTTTTGCTTCAAATAGTGAAGGGCAGGGGAAAAAAAGAAATGTTCAGGAAGTTTGAGGAAAGGGAGGAGCAGCTACAGTAAGAGGAAAATGGGTGAAAAGGAGATTTTAAAAAGAAGGGTTATGTTTAATTTCTTAGAGCTTGAAATACACAAATTGACTTACTTCAAAATATGTTTTTGGTTGTCTGACTGTGCTTTCATAACTGCTTTGAGACTGGACCACATGGGATCATGGTTTTTATAGGGTTACATTTTGTTTCTTCATCTTTTTGATATTTTTTGTAAGTTCCTTGGGGGCAGGGGCAATGTCATTGATTTCTATATGTCCAGTTCTTAGCTCATAATAAGTATTTAATAAATATTTGTTGAACTGAAGGCTTGGGAAGTCAGCATGTTCCTTCAAATCTGTATAGCTGTGCCTTTTACCAAGCCAGAAATATTTTAACTTTTAATGCCATTAACACTTAATTTAAAATTTCTCCTTGCCTACTGCCATTTAGCTGCTGCTAATTTTAGGAGAAAATAAACCAGAGGAACATCTAATACAATTTAATACTATGGATGCCACTATAAACAATTACAATAGGAGATGTAGAGAAAGATGTATGAAAGTGTCTGGTGCTGGGGTCCGTTAAACATAACTGTCAAACATATCTGCTACATGATATCCTTCTCTCTTTATCCAACAAGTAGTTCCATTATAGGAATGGTTCTGCTATATTCACATCATGTGAATGGTCAAGTTAGTAGAGGTCTTATTCACTAAAAAGTTTAAGGTGGCTCTCTCCACAGAAACATAATTCAAAGATTTTTTAAAAGGACTAAAGTGAAAAACAAAGGAAGAAAAAGTTATGCTTTTTCCTGCAATGTATATTTAAATTTTTTAAACATATCAGGTATAAAAATTTTTCAAAACTGATTTTTTTCTCAAAATTAATTTCTGCTAGTGCCCTATGAGTATGCAATTTTTTCAGAATTAAAGATGGCAAATGTTCACATAAAACTACAATCTACCATCTTATCATTAGTAAAAGAATGGTGAAAATTTGTGGTGATGAGAAGCTTATTCATTTGAGCTTTGGGGAGTTAAACACTTTTTCAGGTGAGGAATTTTAAGTCAAATGCACCCAAGGCAGGCTTTTGTGAAATATCAACAAGTCTGTTGTCAGAAAAATAATCTAGGCTTTTAGACTCCCATTCTGGAATTCTTTTGACCAGACTCAATATTTCGCTATAATCTTAATTTTTTTCAGATTTAAAATTTTGTAATCGGAGTCTTCTATTACCTTCTTCAGTGTTCCTCCCTTTATGTATTGAGAGGGGAAAATGTTAATCACTCGTATTTATTGAATCTTACTACATATTGAAAGTTGTATGAGGTGTCACAAGAGATTTTAAAAAAACAAGAAAAAAAAACATATAAAGCATAGTTCTTACCAGTTAAGAATTTATAGTGCTGCCACTATTGATTGGAGAAAACCTGTAGCTGTTTAAAGCTAGAAATAATAATAATTATGCTAATGATCACTAATTATAGTAATTGCAATGTAAGTTCTCAATTGTTGGCACTATAAAGTCTACAGAAACATAATTTCATTAATTTTTATAGCCCCATGCAAACTTCTGTTTCTGCCATTTCATAGGTGAGAAAATGGAAGTCAGATTGTCTTGAGGTAACAGAATCTTTGAGTGACAGAGGGAAAAGTACTCATCAATTCTTATTTGTACAATAAAGCCAATATGAGGAAATGTTTTACAAATGAGAATTTGTATTATTGGTTAAACATAGTAATATAATGTTGAAACATTGTATAAGAAGGTTGAATGTCAGCAAATATTGCAGTAAAAACTCTTTGGTTTTCATAGTGATGACATACAATAAATTGCACATTGAAGTTTGTGCTTTGATGAGTTTTGAGATACATGTATGTCCATAAAATAATCACCACAATCAAGATAATGGACATGGCCATCATCACCGTGAGTTTTCCCCACCTCTTTGTAGAATCCCTTTCTGCCCTTTCCTATCCTGTCCCCCTTTTCCTAGGCAACTGCTGATGTTTTCTGTTATTACATAGCATGCAACCACACAAACTTGAAAACCTAAAGAAAATGGAGGACTTTCTGACATCACACACCCTTTCAAGGTTAAACAAGAAGAAATTGAAACTCTAAACAGACCAATAACAATCCAGGATGTCGACTCCATCATAAGAAATCTACTCATCAAAAAAAAAAGTCCTGGACCAGACGACTTTCCAGCTGATACCAATCTTATTGAAAGTATTCCAGGCAATTGAGAAAAATAGATTTTTTCCCCAAATCATTTTATGAAGCTAACATCACACTGCTACCCAAACCTGACAAAGACCCAACAAGAAAAGAGAACTATAGGCCAATATCCTTGGTGAACATAGATGCAAAAATTCTCAACAAGATTCTAACAAATCGGATTCAACAACACATCTCAAGGATCATTCACCATGACCAGGTAGGTGTCATTCCCAGGATGCAGGGCTGGTTCAACATTGGTAAGACCATAAACATAGTTTAATATATTAACGGATGTAAAAACAAGAACCATATGATTATATCATTAGATGCAGCAAAGGCATTCAACTAAATCCTGCATCTCTTCTTGATAGAGACCCTTGAACACCTAGGCATGAAAGGAACATTCCTCAAAGCAGTAAGATCCATCTATAATAAATCCATAGCCAACATTTTGCTCAATGGGTAGAAGTTGGAGGCATTCTCCCTGAGAATGGGAATAAGACAGGACACCCACTCTCACCCCTCCTGTTTAGCACAGTGCTGGAAGTCATTGCCAGAGCAATCAGGCAAGACAAGGCCATCAGGAGTATCCAAATAGAAAAAGAGGAAATTAAGCTATCTCTCTTTGCGTATGATTCTATACCTTCAAAACCTAAGGGAATCCGTCAAAATCCTCCTCACACTGACAAACTATGTATGTTCTTTCCTGTGGCTTCTTTCGCTCAACTTAATTATTTTGTGATTCATCCACATCAGAGCCTGTGTCAGTAGTCCATTTCTTTTTTATTGCTGAGTCGTGTTTCACAGGATAAATGTACCACAGTTTGTTTTGTGTTTCACAGGATAAATATATCACAGGTTTTTTAAATCCATTTATCTATTGATGAATAGGGATTCCCCCCAGATTCCCCTCCAGATTTTGGCTATTACAAATATAACTGCTATGAACATTTGTGTATAAATCTTTATAAGAACATAGTTTTCATTTCTCTTGGGTAAATATCTAGGAATAAAATGTAATGGATGAGGTAACTTTTAAGACACTGTCCAGCTGTTTTCCAATTCCTCCATATCCTCTCCAAGACATGGTATGGTAAGTATTTTTAATTTAACCACTGTCAACCAATTCCTGATCAGAACTCTAAGCCATACCATAAGAAATAAGATAGACAAGTGGGACCTCATCAAACCGACAAGCTTCTGCAAAGCAAAAGAAAGCGTCAAGAGAGCAGGGTAAAAATGGGTAAAAACATTTGCCAACTGTATATCTGACGAAGGCCTAACATCTAGGATCTACAGGGAACTCAAACGCACCGAAAGGAAAACAACAAACAGTTCCTTTAAAAAGTGGTCAAAAGACGTGAATAGACACTTCTCAAAAGAAGATATACGGGCAACCAACAGACACATGAAAAAGTGCTCAGCCACACTCATCATTCATCAGAGAAATGCAAATCAAAACCACATTGAGATACCACCTAAGCCCAGTAAGAATGGCCATAATTAATAAAACATATGACAACAGATGCTGGCGAGGATTTGGAGAAAAAGGAACACTTCTACTTTGCTGGTGTGAATGCAAACTAGTGCAACCTCTTAGGAAGACATTGTGCGATTTCTGAAAGAACCAGAAATTGACCTTCCATATGACCCAGCAATTCCCGTATTGGGAATATACCCAGAGGAACTCAAATCATTCTACAAAAAAGATATCTGCACATGTATGTTTGTTGCAGCTCTATTCACAATAGCAAAAACATGGAACCAACC
>CAUYQG010231910.1:0-40926 GCA_963574415.1 Tarsius wallacei | reverse complement strand
TTGGGAGGCTGAGGTGAGTGGATTGCCTGAGCCCACGGGTTCGAGACCTGCCTGGGCAAGCGAGACCTCATCTCTACAATACATCAAAAAATTAGCCGGGCGTGGTAGCGCGTGCCTGTAGTTCCAGCTACTTGGAAGGCTGAGGCGGAAGGATCGCCGGAGCCCAGCAGGTTGAGGCTGCGGTGGCCAGGAGCGGCCACTGCACTCCAGTCTGGGTGACGCAGTGAGACTCTGACTCAAAAAAAAAAAAAAAAGAAGTCCTCATGAACTGAGATAAGTGGACTGGAGACAGGGTCACAAGAGTCCTAAGTACTAAGTGCCGTGCTAAGGAATTAGACCCTATTTATGGTCAGTGGGAGCCATAGACATTTCTGGTTCCAGAATGAGATGGGTGCCATGATGTGTTGTCCACTTGGGATGCCATAAAAACATACCACAGACTGAGTGACTTAAACAACAGAAATGTATTTTCCCACAGTTCTAGAAGGAAAGTCTAAGATCAAGGGGTCAGTCGTTTGGTTTCCTACAAGGCCTCTGTCCTTGGCTTACAGACGGCCGTCTTCTTGCTACTCTCACTTGGCCATTCCTATGGGTGCACATACCCCTGCTGTTTCTCCCTCTCTTCTTGTAAGGACATGAATCAGACTGACTTAGGGCCTACCCTGATTCCATCATTTTGCCTCAATTATCTGTTGAAAGGCACCCTGCCCAAATATGGTCACATTCTGCGGTACTGGGAGTTAGGACTTCAACATATGAAATACGGGAGTATACACCTCAGCATGTGATACATGTGATGCAGAAAGGGCACTGGACTTGGGGAGTCAGAAGTTCTGAGTTCAAATGCTTTTTCTGCCCCTAATTAAATGTGAGGCCTTAAACCAGTCATGTAAGCACTTTACAATCTCTTTCATAAAAAGAGCAGAAAGCCCGCACCTTGCCCGCACTGCACCGCTCCAATGAGCTAATGTATGAGACAGTACTAGTAAGCCATAGAAGCCCTATCCAGGCATCAGAAAGTCATATTTCACCAAGTCAGACATACTACTATGCAGGGAGTAAGGCCTCTGTTGAATGAATGAATGAACATTGCAGAAGCACCTTTTACCTTCTATGCTGAAGGTGGGAGAGGCAGAGAACTTGGCACTGTTGGAAGTCAGAGTAATATTATAAAAACTACATTTTAGCCGGGCATGGTAGCGCGTGCCTGTAGTTCCAGCTACTTGGAAGGCTGAGGCGGGATTGTCTGAGCCCAGCAGGTCGAGGCTGCGGTGGCCGGGAGCGGCCACTGCACTCCAGTCTGGGCGACAGAGTGAGACTCCAACTCAAAAAAAAACAAACAAAAAAAACTACATTTGTTCAACCTAACTTTTTAGAAAGACTGATCACATAATTCTCATGTATTTTTGAACTAACTGAAAAGTGGTTTCAAAATAACATAGCTTTTTTAATGTTTTTTTTTTCTTTTGAGTCAGGGGTCTCACTCTGTAACCTAGAATTAAGTGCGGTGGCACAATCACCACTCACTGTAATCTCAACTTCCTGGGCTCAGGAGATCCTTCCAACCTCAGTCTTCTGAGTAGCTGGGACTAAGGTGTGCACCATCATGCTGGCTAATTTTTTAATTTTTTGTAGAGATGAGGTCTTGTTATGTTTTCCAGGCTGGTCACAAACTCCTGGACTCAAGCGATCCTCCCACCTTGGCCTCCCAAAGTGCTGGAATTACAGGCATGAGTCACTGTGCCCTGCCAGTAAGCAGGAATTCTTAACCAAGGAGCAGGGTGGAGTCAGTGGATAGAAATTAAGAAGAAACATCAAGGACAAGGGGTTTCTGCGTAAACTGATTTGATAGCATTTTTGCCCAAGGCAAGATAAGCTACCACAGAGGATGGACCCATCCCAAGGGTGGGGCTTTTCCTGCACTGACTTGGCAGGATTTTTGCTCAAACTGAAGTCTATAAGAACAGAGAGGGAAGCCCAAGGCCGGGCCTAGGGCAGAGGACTCAGAGGAGGTTGAGTAAAGTTTTGGTAAGTAGAGAAAACCTTTGTCAGCCCCCATAACAGGTTGATGTGAGGAGGCCAAGTCTGGAATATGGGGATTGACTCACAGCTCTGAAGTGTCCTATATAATATTAAGGACATTTGGCCGGGCACTGCAGCTCATGCCTGTAATCCCAGCACTTTGGGAGGTCAGAGCTGGAGGAGTGCTTGAGCCCACGAGTTCAAGACCAACCTGGGCAAGATAGTGAAACACCATTCCTACAAAAAATTTTTAAAAATTAGCCGGGGATGGTGGCATGCACCTGTGGTCCCAGCTACTCGGGAGGCTAAAGTAATTGCCTGAGCTCAGATGGTTGAGGTTGTGGTGAGCCAGGATTGCACCTCTGCACTCTAGCCTTGGTGACAGAATAAGACCCTGTCTCAAAAAAAAAAAAAAAAAAAGCCCAGAAGTAGTTACAGTTTGCCAGAAAGTTCAGTAATAGACATAAATCTATCTATAGATGCAAGATTTATTCTTTTTTAGATAGTCATGTTGCTTTGAGGGCATGGAGTGTTGGTGTTTGAGGGAGGGGCTTATATCTTTAAAATAGTTTATCTTTTGCAAAGTGGCAGACTTCTTGAGGTGTTTTCTGCCCTCAAAGTTCTTGCCACCACTCTGGCCACCCTCTGCCTGTGTCAAAAGGCAAGCTCCATGGAAGACAGTGTCCGGAAATGGCAGAAAACTGTTTCTCTCCTCAACTTTGCTGTCAGGGTAATGTGTTTTCCTCATTGCTGTAAGGGAAACCATAAGAGCATTTTGCCCACTCTAAACATCTAAAATTGGAGTTACGAGGTTGTATGGAAGAGGCCAGGAAAAATAATTCCTTGGAATGGTTGGATGCTTTCTGAGGCCTTTTACCAGTGACCTGCAATACTAATTACCCAGCCTTCCTCACTCTCCACCTCTGCTTCTGAATAAGACATTTGTAGGATGATTCACAGGCTGTAAAAGCCAGTGTCAATAAACAGGCCATTGAAATTCAAGCCCAGCTGTATCTCAGTACTGTACTGGATTCTTGGAATCCCCACAGGTAAATCCATTCTATTTGCAAGTTAGGGGAGTGTTGGGTGAAGAACGGAATTGCCAAGGCATGTTGGGGAGAAGGATGTCTCATGAGCATCCACTTTGAGTACAGAGAATATAATCATTTCTTTCTGCTTCCTTTGTAAAAAAGAGATCAATGTATAAGAAGTCTGGTTCCATCATTTATTAGCTGTGTGACCTTTTGCAAGTTACTTAATCTCTCTGTGGGTCGGTTTCCTCATCTGCTAAACAGGGATGACATCAGGACTTACCTCACAAAGGTTTCATGATACTTAAGTAAGTTAGTATTTGTAAGGCAATTAGATCAGTGCCTGGTACACAGTGGACACTATGTGTGTGTGTTTGATTAATACACTTTGAGAAAAGAGTCATGTTTTAATAGAATCCAGCAACATCAGGCAATGCTTCCTGACCATGCCCTGCAGGTCTGACCACTCTCTTTACTGCAGTGGCTGAATGGGACCCTCTGAGGTCAGGGTCGAGTGGCCCTTCTAAGACAAACCAAGCAGGGAGGTGCTGAGATGCACAGGTAAAGACATGGTCATTTGCTTTCACAGACCTGGTAATGTCTACACTCAGAAACTAGCGCAATTCAAAAATGTTCACTCTAATACTCCCTAAAAAAGAAATTTGAAAACAATACCTCCTCACATGTTCCTAATTTACCTAAATTTTAATTTACCGTTTCTATTAAAGATCAAATAATTGCAAAAGGTTCTCAATATGTTATGAAAATTTATACTTGAAAATAAAACAGTTTCATCCTATTTTACATGAATTCCATGAACTTATTAACCCTGCAATACCCCAGCAATTTTCCCCACTCCATCACCCCTTTTTTCCCCCTTTTTCTTTTTTTTGAGTTGGAGACTCACTCTGTCACCCCGGCTGGAGTTCGGTGTCATGATCATGACAATCACAACTCACTGTAGCCTCAACCTCCTGGGCTCAGGTGATCCTTCCACCTCAGTACCCTGAGTAGCTGGGACTATAGCCATGCATCACCATGCCTGGCTAAATTTTTTTATTTTTTGTAAAGACAAGGGAGGTCTCACTATGTTGCTCAGGCTGGTCTCAAACTCCTGGGCTCAAGCGATCCTTCCACCTCGGCCTCCCAAATTGTTGGATTACAGGCTGAGCCACCATGCCCAATCTCATCACCCATTTAAAAAAAACAGACAAATAAGCTTCTCTTTCACAGTTTGGAATTCTGTGTTCTTGTAACTCCTTGAAATGCTATTTCTGTTTTTCTTTTCCCTCAGATTTTTATCCTAATTTTTTAATGTGTTAAAGTCTTTTGTTGATCATACTATTATAACTCCTTTTGTGACACATTTATGAATCTACATTTTTTCCTCTGAGCGCTATGCTCTAAATGTAAAGAAAAAAAATTTTTCTGAATGTATCACAAGTTATTAGTTGTACACAACTGAATAAAAAAAAGTATTTTAACTTTTGATCTACAATTATAATATTTAAAGTAATCTTTAATACATCTCAATGAGATGGATGGAGATATTTACCTCCAACTAGTTCATATATCCACAAGTAGCTATTACTTACTCCTAGAAAGAGATGAGGCTTGAACATTTCTATTCCTGTTTGTCTCTTTCATAGATGTGGAAATTGAGAACTTTCATTCATATAATTAAGTAGACAGGAAAGGAAAGAGTTTCTTAAAGCACTGACAGTCAAGTCTTTGAACTCCTTCTGAATTGCATGCCAAAAACACAAAATAATTCTTAAGTGTCTGTCACTTTGATGAGGTATTCCCACGATTTCGTTGAAAGCAAATAATTGGCAACCAGCTGACCTGAGAAAAGATATATTGTCCAGTCATTAATATCTCATTCTGTGAATATAGTAAAAAGGGTGAGACTTTTAAATAACTATTACTTTACCTGCTATCCTTTCACTTAGAGGTACCTTGTTAAGTTTGCTTCAGAACAAGTTGAGAAAGCCAAAGTGTTTATTTCCACACATCTTTTGTAGCAAAAATACATAA
The DNA here is from genome assembly GCA_963574415.1 of Tarsius wallacei. Classification (NCBI taxonomy): domain Eukaryota; kingdom Metazoa; phylum Chordata; class Mammalia; order Primates; family Tarsiidae; genus Tarsius; species Tarsius wallacei. Next base: position 35,836 of record CAUYQG010231910.1, on the reverse strand, counting down.
AGGGTGCTACCTTGTTGTGTGCCTTAAATAAACGTTTGTCAAAATCTTGAAGGCCGGGTACAGTGGTTCAAGTCTGTAATCCCAACACTTTGGGAGGCAGAGGCAAGAGGATTGACTGTGCCCACAGGTTCGAGACCAGCCTGGGCAACTTGGTGAGACCTCATCTCTACAATAAATCAAGAAATTAGCTGGGCATGGTAGCATGCGCCTGTAGTTCCAGCTACTTCGAAGGCTGAGGCAGAAGGATCACTAGAGCCTAGTTAGTCAAGGCTGTGGTGGCTGTGAGCGTGCCACTGCACTCCAACCTGGGTGATGGAGTGAGACTCCAACTCAAAAAAAAAAAAAAAAATCTTGGAACTGTAGATTTGGCTCATTCAACTGATTAAAAAATGTGCCATTTTATAACCTAATTTTCAAAACAATCAGCCATATTAGATATATTTCTTGTCATTAAAGGTGTGACTATTTTTTGCAAACTAAATGTCTTAATATTCATTTTCGAGAATATTGTAAAAACCACTGAGGAATAAATTATGGAATGCACCCATATAAAATAGATTACAAAAAACCAGCTAAGTTTACACTGATATAGATCTGGTATAATTAATTTTATAAGTATTAAACAGGATAACAGTGCTGTTTCTCATGGCTTGATTTGCAATAAAATAGCATACTGTGTTGCTAAAATTATGTTATTTATGAAACCAGAAAAGTGTTAGAAGGCATGATATTGTTTCCTGAAGCAGTATGAGTATGTACATATAACTCTGATGTATGGTTTGGGGAATAAATAAAAATCATGTTGAAAAATCAGAAATAATTTTATTGCCCTCATGCTCAAAACTTTGTAAGGAAGTTACTTAATAGGAAAGCAAAGCATACTTGCATATTGATAAAACTAATACAACTAGCATGCATCACATAATTATTTATTAATAAAAGATAGAAAATATATAATTTGACAAAATCATTGCTAACTTGCTTATGGAATAGTACACATAAAATCTGAAAGACATATCCTAAAATTTCTACCTGCAGATTTTAGCCAATGTATCATAAAAGGCTTAATAGTCCCAGAAAATGTTTCAGTGGATTGGATAGTTAGACTCATTAATTAGCCAGTAGGGTTCAATTGTCAGGTACTTTTCTTGACAGTGAATCCCAGGAAGGAGGAATCAGATTTTTATTAAACACACAAATTTCCCCAACACGTGCATACATATACATACAAATATACACACTCCACAGATGTTGCCATTGATGATCAAATTCAAGCACACACACAAAAATGGATCATATGATACCTTTCCATCAGATAATAATGACCAGTGCTTAATGAGCACTTACTATGTGCAGTCACTGTTTAAATAGCTGAATACAGTCGCTGAAAAGAATTGCTTGTCCTCAAGCATATAGAAATAAGCTACTTTTAGCATCTGCTGCTTGCTTTGCTTTGCTGTCATGGAAATCGCAGAGAGCAGCAAACCAATTGACAGCTTTCTGGCTTAGGAGACGGGCCAGCACCCTGCTCCTTCATTCTACAATTAACCTTATTTGAGAGTATCTCTTCACAGACCAAAATACTTGACTTGGTTTTTCCCTGTTCCTTTGGGAAATATAAGAAGGGGAAAGGCAGGTCCTAGCCAGATTTATGACACTTTGGTTAATAATTACATGAGGCTTTCCCCAAATATTACCTCTAATTGGGTCTGAGTTTGGTACCTAGGAGACTTTTGCACCGTGGACAATATACCACAATATGGTTAGAAATGGGTGAGGGCATCTGCCTTTCTCCGACTCAGCGAGAGAAAGGAAAAGAAGTTACAGGAATGGAGAAGCTATACAAACAAGCACACCTCTCTTGGAGAATTTTGGAAGGAGACTCTTAACACTATCCTCACCCAAGTACTTCAGGGACAATCTCAGTGGGTTCGGAACTCATTAGCTTATGTGTTATTTCCTTGAATGCAAGGGACCCTGTCTGTCTGCTTTGAGCCCTCTTCTTGCAAGCAAAAGACTTACTAGCTATATCTAGAGCAGGCCATCCATCAGTGCCTGTTGCATTGAGAAATAATGAACCACTTAGGTTTGTCTGGGATTTTGTAGATCAGTTTTTTGAGACGTAACATACAGACACTGAAATGTACACAGTGATTCTCTCAAGTGTACCACTAGATTGTAGATATTTGTACACACTCTTCTGTGGTCCAAATCAAGATAGAGAACATTCTCAGTGCCAGAGAAGATTTCTTTGTGTCCCTTTTCAATCCATTATCCATCCTCCACCCTGGGTAACATCTGTGTTTGGGGTCCCCTAGACCATCCCAGGTTTGATGATTCACTAGGTGGACTCATGAGACTCAACACAGTCATACTCATGGCCAGAAGTTATTAAAGTGAAAAGATAAGAAGCAAATCAGCAAAGGAAAAAGGTTCATGGGGTAAATTCCAGAGGAAACCACAAACCAGCAGCCAAGGGTCCTCTCCCCGTGGAGTCCCACATACCGACTTAATCCTCCCAGCAATGAGTGGAGACAGCATATGTGAAATGTTGTCTACAGGGAAGCTCATTCAAGACTCAGTGTTAAAGGTTGTAATTGGGGGCTGGTCACCCTCCACCTATCTATCACATACCAAAATTCAAGGCAGGGATTCAACATAAATCATACTGTCCAGGCACAGCGAACTACTCTCACCAATTAACCGGTCACTGGAAATACTCCAGCCAAGTTCCCACATGCCAGCCAAGGTCCAACCTAACAAACAGGCCTGTCTAAGGATACCATCCTCAGACTTGCTGTGGAAACGCTTTCCTGCACGTCACCATCCTGAGCATATATTTGTTTGTTCCCTTCTTCAACTTTATAAATAGAGCCATATCGTATATGCCCTTTTATGCCTACCTTCTTTCACTTAACATGATATTGTGATAGTCATCTAAGTACTTGTCCTTTTTTTTTTTTTGAGTCAAACTCTCATTCTGTTGCCCAAGCTGGAGTGCGCTGGCATGATCATGGCTCACTGAAACCTCAAACTTCTGGGCTCAAGCAGTTCTCTTATCTCAGTCTCCTAGTAGCTGGGACTACAGGTACACACTATTACACTTGGCTTTTTAAATTTTTTTGTAGAGACGAGACCTCACTATGCTGCCCAGGCTGATCTTGCACTCCTGCGCTCAAGCAATCCTCCCACCTCAGCCTCCCAAAGTGCTGGGATTACAGGTGTAAGTCACTGTGCCTTGCCAGTACTTCTCTTAAATACACTAATTCTTCCAGTACGCACACATACAGACATTGCCATTAATCATAAAATTCAATCACAGTAAAAAAGGATTATGCAATATCCACACATTAAATACTAATGGCCAATATCTAATGATCCCTGTCAATGTGCCAGTTACTATTCAAAGTGAGTGGCATATGCTAGCACTTAACCAGTCCTCTGAGCAACTTTATGAGGTAGCTCCCACTGCCAGATGAGTAAAGGGACACTCAGAGGCCACCAGGCTAGAAGCTGGGGGAAGCAGTGTGAAAACCCAGGGTGAATGACCCCAGAGCTCAGTTGTAACCATCATGCACATCACCTCACTGACACACAAGTCCATTTCTTACTACTTCTGTTCCATAATAAACATACTTCCTGTGATAGGCAGAATAATGTCCCTCCACAGATGTCCACATCCTAGTACCCGGAACCTGTAAATATATGACAAAAGGGACTATGCAGATGTGATGAGTGAAGGATCTCGAGATAAGAAATGTATCCTGGGTTATTCAGGTTGGCACAGTGTAAGTACGAAGGTCCTTTATGGGTGAAAGATGGAGGCAGGAAAGGCAGTGTCAAAGAAGGAGGTGAGGATGAAGCAGAGGCCGGAGTGAGGCTATTGCTGCTTTGAAGATGGAAGAAGAGGCCATGAACCCAGGAATGCAGGCAGCCTCTGGAAGGTGAAGGAGGCAAAAGGCAGATTCTCCCCTAGAGCATCAGAATGGAACACAGCCCTGCTGACATGTTGGTTTTACCTCTGTAAGACCATGTCAGCTTCTGACCTCCCGAACTGTAAAACAATAAATGTGTGTTGTGTAAAGCCATTAAGTTTATAGGAAGTTACTACAGTAGCAATAGGAAATGAATACAGTCACCAATGTGCTAATAAATGGCATCTAACAGAGAAGGGGTGAGCATTCATAAGCCATTTTATACAAGCTAACCACAGCAATACGCTGCCCAAAGGAAGCCATGAAATACATTCGAGGGGCTGAGAAGCAACAAATTTGACAGCTGTAGTGGTTCACACCTGGAATCTTAGCACTTCGGGAGACTGAGGCAGGAGGATTTCTTGTGCCCGGGGGTTCGAGACCAGCCTGGGCAACGTAGCAAGATCACATCGCCACAAAAAAATCAAAACATTAGCCAGGCATGGTGGCGTGCACCTATAGTCCCAGCTACTCGGGAGGCTGAGGCAGAAGGATCGCCTGAGCCCAGAAGGTCAAGGCTGGGGTGAGCTGTGATCATGCCGCTACACTCCAGCCTGGGTGACAGAGTGAGATCCTGACTAAAAAAGAAAAAGAAGCAACAAAATGGTTTTAACTTCCATATTGAAAAATGAAGGTGCCTCTTGTCTTAGTTTTGGAATAAGTGAAGGTTATCCACAAAGACTCTTTCTCATTTTACTTTTACAACATTGACTTTGGTGGTTTTTTAATGAAATTTCCTCCTTCTTCGTTGTTTCAGTGTCAATTTTTTTTTTTACATGGAGACTTTTAAAAACTTTCCCTTCCTGAACATTTTCCACTAGGTTTGAGCCCTTACTCTGGCATTTAACTTGCCCCAGAACATTGGCACCACTATAATTGCTAGTACAATAAATCATGTAACTATTACCCTGTGTGCAACAGAAGCACCTCCTCCACCCTTGTAGGAATTGCAATCCCTGCTGTCAGATTGTCTTCCTACACCTCAAGCTCCACACAGCAGCCAGAGGGAGCTTTTAAGTCCAGAAATCTGACAATGTCATCCCTAGTCTTAAATTCTTTCCCTGACCCCCTATTACACTGAGAATAAAGAGCAGATGCTAAGCCTGGCGTCTGAGCCCCTGCGATCTGGCCCCCGATCACCCTCCCAGGCTTGTCTGTCACCTCTCTCTCCCTGTGCCCCAACACTTTCCCGTGTTCTGGTCCCACCAAGTTGCACGTTGCTCCAAAACATGGCAGGTTCTTCCAAGTCTCTCCTCCACAACGCATCTTGCTTCCTTTACCCAGGGCATTGTTCACTCCCTCCTCCATCAGACTAGCTCTGTTCACTTCTTCTTTAGCTCCTTAGTCCGTCCAGTTGTCCCAATGTCACCTGCAAAGTCACGAGGAACAGCACTTGATAGACACGCAGGTGTTTGTTCAGAGCATCCATCTCATTTACCTTCCAACCGTGCTTTTCTATGTTATCTAATTTTTTTTTTTTTTTGAGTTGGTGTCTCACTCTTGTCACTCAGGTTGGAGTGCAGTGGCATGCTCACAGCCACCGAAGCCTTGATCTGTTGGGTTTAGGCGATCCTTCTACCTCAGCCTTCCAAGTAGCTGGAACTACAGACGCACGCCACCACGCCTGGCTAGTTTTTGTGATTTATTGTAGAGACAAGGTCGCACCAAGTTGCCCAGGCTGGTTTCAAACCTCCAGCCTCAGGCATTCCTCTCGACTTGGCCTCCCGAAGTGCTGGGATTACAGGCTGAGGCCACTAACTAACTTCTTGGCTGGACACTGGCCCACCAACCTCTGTTCTCTGATCTTGGCCTTTCTTATTGGACAGTTGACATGGTGTTACTCACTTCCGTGGATCTGATACCATTTCAGGGCCAGGTAAGAGACACACCCAGAGACTCCAGCCTCAGCTCATAACCACCCCCCAACACACACACACACACACACACACATACACACACACACACACACACACAGAGTCCACATGAGAAAATACTAAGGGAAGCTGATATAATAACAATAGGTAATACCTATTATGCACTTAACAATTCAGGCATTGTGCTAGTACTTTAATTATTTCTTTAATTTAAAAAATTATCTGTAAAGCGAGTACTATTTTATTCCCATTAACATATGAGGAAACCAGGTTCGTTCAGATGAAATAATTGCTCAATGCCACCCAACCTATTAGTTATGGAGCCACCCAGTCACATGACTTCAGAGTGCTTGACAAGTGCACACCACCACACTTCAAAATACTTCTGTAAGCTGCATTCCATACATGGGGTCCTAATTGTATGGACCTGTGTGTATCTGCTGCCTTGTCTCTGCACACTCTCCAAACCACAGTGATGTGTGCACCCATCAGGGAATGAAACGAAAGTGTCCTACTGACCCTCTCAGCTCAGGTTCCTGGTACAATTATGAACTGATTTTTAACTGTTTCTGTTAAAAACTGATTTTAACTCTTTCTGAACTGATGTTTGACTGTCTATCAGGTTCAGAGAGTAAGTTACCTCAAACCTCTCAGGAAATAAAAGAAATTTTATCTATAAGCAAATGCATGTTTATGTGAGAGGTTAATAAAATCCTAGGAAAGTTCTAAAGCTAAAAAAATGCATGGGGTCCACTGAGTCACACCTTCCTTTTCATGGACAAAGGTACTAAGGTCCACTTCCAACTTTGAAAACTGATTCCTGAATATGTTGTGTGCTTGTCCCATGGCTTTTGGGGATCAACATTTTAAATTTAAGTACACACGCAGAGAGAGAGAGAGAGAGAGAGAGAGAGAGAGAGTGCACGCTGTTGGTTCTGGATCTGTTGAAATATCAAAATATCTAGCAGCCTCGAGATAAATACCCCAGAGAAGTGAAAGCATCCTTCTCCCAAAACGTGTAAATGAATGGTCATAGTGGCATTATTCATAATAGCCCCAAAGTAGAAGCAGCCCAAATATCCATCAACTGATGAATGGATAAACGGGATGTCCTGTGTCTCTACAGTAGAATATTAATATTCAGCAAGCAAAGGGAAAGAAGCACTGGCACAAGCTGCAATGTGAATGAAACTTGAAAACATTCTGCTAACAGAAAGAAGGGCCAATACTGTATGGCTCTGTTCACTGGAAATGTCCAGAGGAGACAAATACACAGGGACAGAAAGTAGATCACTGGCTGCCTAGGGCTGAGGGGAGTTGGGGGGAGAGTGGGAGAGGAAGGAGCTCTGGTTGCTGCTGGGTACAGGTTTTTTGAGGGGGGTGATTCTGAATTTACAAATGCTTTAAATACTTCATCTTGCTTGAGTATCAGAACAAACCTATAAGTTACTTGTTGCTATCCACATTTCACGGATCTGAGCATTCAGAAGTTGGGTGGCCTATCCAAGGAGACGGAATTTGAGCTCTGATTTTCTGACTTCAAATTCCATGCTTTTTGTTTCAGTAAGAACTATTTCAAAAACATGTAAAAGTACAAAATCACATAACAGACCTCCACGTACCCACCACTGAGATGAAACAGATGTCAGCATTGTACCGTATTTGCTTCTGAGCCCCCCACGCTCTTCCTACTGCTCCTAGTCACAGCGGCACTCTTTTTCGTCCTGTGCCCAAATCTGCCATCCTGGAGAGGACCAGATTGTCATGGAGGGTCCTTCTTCCTTCACTTTAAAAATAACGTTTATGAGGATTTCCTTGTTTCCTCAGAACCGTTTGAAAGAGAATTGTGACTCAAAGGGAACAATGATAGAGAAACACTTGAATGTTCTTATCTTAACAGCTACCACCTGTATCTTTTTAAAAAAATTAATTAATTTTTTTTGAATCATGGTCTCACTCTGCTTCCCAGGTTGGAGTGCAGTGGCACAATCATGGCTTACTGCAGCCTTGACCTCTTGGGCTCAGGTAATTCTTCTGCCTCAACCTCCTGAGTAGCTGGGACTACAGGCACACACCACCACACCCAGCTAATTTTTGTGATTTTATGTAGAGATGAGATCTCACTATGTTGCCCAGGCTGGACTCGAAGTCTTGGGCTCAAGCAATCCTCCCACTTCAGCCTCCCAAAGTGCTGGGATTGCAGGCAGAAGCCACCACACCCAGCCTCTCTCTCTCTCTCTCTCTCTCTCTGTCTCTCTCTCTCTCTCGCTTTCGCTTTCCCTGTCTCTCCCTCTCTCTCTCTCTGTCTCCCCTTTCTAAAAAGTGGTTAACTCTTCTTTGAACAACTCCATTGTTTCATCATACTGGAATATAACTGTATCAAGTAAGTGAACTTCAACCAAAGTCAGCCTTGGCGAGGTTAGGGTTACTGATGGTTCAGTTGACCTGGGAATGGTTAGAGTAGGATCCTCTCAACACTTAAGGAAACAGCATGATGTAGGATGGAAGAATCGGAGAAGCATTCCTGATTCCACCACTCATGGGCTGCAGCATATGCATGTGGCAGCATCCCTGGGCCACCTTTCCATCATCTGCCGAATGGAGATGACACAGGCTGGGCCCCTGTTACCCCTGCCCCATCCTGGTCCAGATGTGCTCCTCCACACACCCCAGCTAAGGAACAGTCACCCTAGACCAGGAAATGCATGCTCATTTCACGAGCTGAATGCAATCAGGAGAGAAAGGGCTGAGAAGCCAGCTCAAGGTGACTCATCTGGCTCCAGAACATCATCTGTGGTCTTAGAAGCACACTTCACCGCCAATAGCCACTTCACTTGATCTCCATACTGATGCTCAAACCACAGATTTCCTGGGCCTGCAGCCTCCCAGGAAGTGGAAGCCAAATAACAACGGGTGATTCATATTTCCTCTAAAGCAGCAAGACAGAAACTACCTGCTGCAGCAATTATAGTCAGCCTTTGGAGGCCCTGTCCTGAGCCACTCCCAGCCTCCTTGGGCGATGGGCATGGGTACCACTGGTTGCCTGTTCCGAGACTGGTTCCTCTCCAAAGAGAGAATCAACAAGGGAGGAGGGGTGCAGAGGGGAGGAGAAAGTTAGCATATATGAGGGTCTATTTTGAGCCAGGATCTGACTACATCAGCCACTTTACATATATTATCTCATGCAATTTTCTCTAAGATACTATGAGGCAGATATTAACTATTGCTCACCATACTATACATTTACTTAGTTCTTATCTGTTTCCATTTCTAAATGATAAGCTCCAGAAAGGCAAGGGTTGGTTGCTGTATCTCCAGATTCTAGAATGATGCTTGGCACATAAATATTTTCCTACATTAATGTAAGCAAATATTAGTACTAGGAAGCACTTGTCTTAAGCCAGATGCTGTTCTATTTTCATTTGCTCATCAAAGATTCCTCATATTAACCCTAATGACAAAGGAATTACTATCTCCATTTTCCAGATGATAAACCTAGAAAGTGGAGAAACATTCAAATCCAAGCCACCAGTCTCTGGAATCTTAGTTCCTAATCATAATGCCATTCTGCCTCTCCCATAATGAATACTTGATAAGTATTTGTTGAATGAATAACTGTACCCATTTTACAGATGAAAAAATTCATCTTTTTCTAATATCTCACAGTTTATAGGATTATAACCATAGCCTATAATTTTTTTATTATTGGGGTAAAATACAACATAAAAGTTACCATTTTAACCATTTTTAAGTATATAGTTCTGTAGCATCAAGTACATTCATTTACAATTGTGATACAACCATCACCACCATCAATCACCAGAACTTTTTCATCTTTCCCAACTAAAACTCTCCACCCATTAAACTCCCTATTCCTATAAAATTCTTGGCAAGGAGAAATGTAGCCAGGGTTAGATGCAGGAGCAGGAAGTCAGCTGTGCGAAATAATTTGAGAGGAGCAATTAAGGATTCCTGTCCTTGAAATGTGCTCCTCTGTTTTCTGTCATAAAATTGGAAACTCTGCCATTAGAGAGTCATTCTTGAGGTTTCGGAAATCTTGGGGTCTTTGAGAACCCAAAGCAATGGTTAAGACATCATGCTGCCATCAACAGAAATATGTGTGGAGGATCCAGGGAGGGCTCAAAGGGAAGATTGGAAGGCTGGCCCCAAGAAACTCCTCTCCCTCATGACTTGTCCATGACTTGGAGCTGCCTTCACTCAATCACTCATCAAACACAGATGCATGCCCAGTATGTTCCAGACACTGCTGAGACCCTGGGGATATGCTGACGAGCACTGTTGTAGGGGATCTGGAGATGGAAATAGTGTGGTCATGAATGCTATGGAAGGAGAAGTGCTCTGTACCCTGGGACCATGTCAGAGGGGCTCCAGGAAGGTATCCCAGAAGAAGCAACTTCTAAGTCGAGACCTAACATTTGAGCAGGGGTTAGCTAGATGAAGGGAGCTGTGGAGAGGTGGGGAGAGGGCAGGAAGAGTGTTCTAGGGAAAAGAACCATGCATGTAGGACCGGAAAGGAGATACTCAGAGAGTAGCTGTAGGATGATTGGGGCCTGAGGAGTGATCAGGACCAGACAGGGCCTTGTAGACCAAATTAAGGAATTCAGGCCTCATCCTGGCAGCAACCAGGAGCCTTAGGAGGGTTGTAAACTGGGACATGTCATACTCAAGATGTGCATCCAGGAAATGTGAAGGATGGAGAAGAGGGAGGTGCAATCTTGGTTGATTGTGTAAACCTGACCAGAAGTGAGAGTTATCTGAACCAAGAGAGGGCCCCCAAGACAGAACAGATGATAGAAGGAGGGGACAGGACCCTCAAAAGATGCCTGGAGTTTCAGATTAGATGACTGGGTGGGAAGGATGATTGGGACAAGTTTATTTTGGACAGGTTCAAGTGAGGGTCCTATGAAAGAGAAGATGTCCAGGGGACGGGCAGAAAGGACTTCTGGGATGGTTAGAGAGAGTGAATAAAAAGAAGGTTGATAGAAGGTCATGTTGACTATGGGATAACAGGTATCCCTAAGAGGAGTGCAAGAAAACACACACACACACACACACACACACACACATACACACACACACCCCACATACACACACGTCAGAGTAGAGCACAGGACACCGTTGTTGGGGAACAGTTCTCCTAGGTTAGTAGAGAAGGGCTGTCTGGCAGGAACCTGCAGTGGGTGGGATGGAAAAGCAGAAAATCCCTGGAAACCAGTTCTCTAGTAGAGACCCAATGCTGAATTTGTAAGTTTCTTGATCACAGAGACTTCATTTCCACATCAGCTACTCTGGCACAAATTTGTCCCTTTCAAAAACCTGGCAAGTGGTTTCCTTTTTAGGGTGATGAAAATATTCTGGAATCAGCCAATGAGGATGGTTGCACAACCTTGTGAATGTACTCAAAACCACTGGACTGTATACTTTTAAAGGGTGGATTTTATGGTATGTGAATTCTATCTCAATTTTTTAATTCTTAAACCACACGCACACAAATCCTGGCCTGCACCATCCGGCCATGGGGACGCCCTGGCTATTGTAAGTGCTTCGGGGGAGCCTGTGCCCTGTGACTCAATCCTGCCCTCGGTGACTGAGGATGGTGCCATCCTCACTTCACCAACCTTTCCGCATTGTTGTGCCAGTTCTCATTCTCATGTTCACCCTGCCATCTCTCTCCACCTCCAGGATAGAGCCTGCAGAGCTGGCAGGAGGGGCAGTTGCCCCTGAGGAACTTAAAACATGGTAGAAAAAGTAGGGTTTTGGAAAAAAAGTTAATAAAGTCCTTAGAACTATATTTTTAGTCACAATTATGAAACAAAACTTTAAGAAGAAACCGTTGACATTCTACACAGCCTCTCAACTATGAGTAGACAGTTTATTCATTATAATGACTCCTTGAAATGGATAGTGGTATTATTCCATGAGGTTATTAAGAGATAGAAAGACGACTAATTTCACCAAGGTCCACAGCTGGCTAGTGGCAGAACCCAGACTGAAACCCAGGCAATCAGATCCCAACGACCATGGTGCTAGCTAGCTCTTCCCTCATGTAATAAGTACTCAAAAACCACTTTATTCTCCTCATTTTCAGGTCTCAGCTTACTTCTTTTTATTTTGTGGTTATCTGGGGTTTTTTTGAGTTGGAACCACTTTGTCACCCAGGCTGGAGGGCACTGGCACACTCACGGCTCACAGCCTCGACCTCCCGGGCTCAGGCAATCCTCCCACCTCAGGCTCCCTGGTAGCTGGGACTATAGGTGCACGCCACCATGCCTGGCTGAGTTTTTTATTTTTGCTTTTTGTTGAAACAAGGTCTCACTATGTGGCCTAGGCTGGTCTCTAATTCCTGGGCTCAAGCAAGACTTTTGCCTTGGCCCCCAATGTGCTGGGATTACTGGAATGAGTCACCATGCCCAGCTAGGTCTCAGCGCAGATGTTGCTTTATATTGGAGAATCCCTTGACCTCTAAATGTGATTAGGTGCACCTCCTCTCTGGCCTTCTAATGCTTATATTTCTCCTCTCACATTACTTATCATACCTGGTTGTATCTGGATTGTAAGTGGTAAGAGGGCAGAGATCACACTCACCTTGTTTGCTGATATATCCCTGTGCCTGGCCCATGAATGGTGCTCCAAACCAAACTAAATGAATGAATGAATGAATATCCATTTACCATCTTTTACTCTCAAGAGAATTTTAGGATCTCTCGGCTCTAATCTCCAAAAAATTTTGGGAGTTCATTTTGCTTTGTCACCAATAATGTACATGCTATAAAGCTCCCCTCAACTTCCCAACAGTTTTTTTTTTCCAAATGTTCAATGCTTTTCCAATCTTGTGACTCAGCCTTGTTGACTGGTTTTTGCCTCCAGGGTCTGTCCACCTGGTTTTAATTGTGGTCCCAAACTTGTGTCGTAATTAAGATGTTGGAGATGGAAAAAGGATGGTGTAATTTTACTTAACTGGATGACATAGCTGAGTAGGTATTTCTTAATTCCCTCTCTGCTTACTCAAAATTCAGGAACTTTATCTCTGTTATAATAACTCTTTGTCAAAAATGTCTCATGGACTTCCCTTTACAGGTGCCTCAGTATCCCTCCCCAAGATGGTATCAGTGTGACTCCAAACATCAGAGAGGCTTATCCTCATTTTCCATTTTTACTCCACAGCTTTATGGTGAAAACCCTCACCCTTCTCCTGCCTCTGCCTCCCTTTTCCACCCTCCACAGACATGAGCCACAATTCACAATCCCTGGAAACAAAAGGCGCACTGTCATAAGTCTCAAAGCAACAGATAGATCATTCTATGATACCCTAGAGAGCAAAAAGGCTACGTTCCTTTGATATTCTAAACCAAGTTCAATTGACTTCATGTCCTACACTAAAAAGGTTCAAGATTTGCCAAGTCTCAGAAGTTTTTCTTGGTTTATTCTTGTCCTCTGAGTCACAGAAGACACTCAGGGCTTACATAGATCAAAAATTTGGGAGAGGACCCCGGTCCTCCATCCATCAATTTAATGACAATCATGAGCCACCAGTTGCAAAATCCAATGCTAGTTTTTCAGTCTTCATCTTACTTAAGCCATCAACAGCATTAGACTTTGTTGACTTCCTCTATCTCCCAAAAAACTTTTTCTTTCTCCTGCTCTGACTTGTTGTTCATCTTCTCTGGCCACTCTTTCTCAGTGACTTTGCTGGTCCTTCCTCTTCATCTTCCTTGATTTTAAAATGGGTTACCCCATGTCTCCATCTTTAGACCTCTTCTCTATCTATTCTCGCTCCCTAGAGGAGCTTATCTGCTCCATGGCTCTACCTACTATCTATCTACATTGGTCATTTCCAAGGTAATCTCTGGTTCCAACTTCTTCCTTCAACTCTAGACCCTATAGATGGCCTACTTAACATCTCCACTTCAGTGTCCAGCAGACATCTCAAATTTAACATATGCAAAATCCTATCTCCCTTAACCCCCCCTCCCGCTCTATCCTTGCTTTTTCCTATCTCAGGAGATAACAGCTGTTGCACTATCTTCTCAGACTACAAACTTTGAAGTCATTCTTGATGACCCACCCCCTCTTTTTTAAATCCCACACTCGGTCTACAGCAAAGCTGGTTGTCTCTTGCTTAGTAATATGATTTCTCACCTCCTCCACTGCTCCCACCCTAGTCCAAGTCACCAGCATATTTTTGCCAGAAAGTTTCTATCTGCTTTGCTTTCATTCTTATTCCCTAAGTCAAGTCTTCACACAGTAGCCAGAGTAGTCCTTTTAAATCAAGTCAGATTATATCACTTCTATGCTCAAAACTTTCCAGCAGTTTCTCATCACAGAGTAAAATCCAACCCTTTACAAAGGTATACAAGCACTTACACGACACCGCCCTCTCTGCCTGGAATACTCTTTCCCAAATACTCAAATGGCTCATCCTCTCACCTCCTTCATGTCTTTATTCAAATACAGCCTTACCAGTGGAGTGTTCATTGACCACCATGGCCCTATCTCTCTGTCCCCTGACTGGCCTTATTCTTCCTCATGGCCTTGAGCATGATCTGTCATACATTTATTCATCTCTGTGTTGTCTGTTTCCTTCCTCTGAGAAGTATGCTCAGTGAGAGAAGGGACTTTTTTCTGTTTTGGTTCTTGCTCTCTCCTTCACTCCTAAATGGGACCAGGCTCATACTAAAGGCTCCATCTAGGGAGTGAATGAATGACTGGCCACCCTGCTACAGGAAGGTGGTGGCTGCCCATAGCCTCTCCATCTCAGGCCTCTGCCAAGGTTCTCACACTCTCCCTTTCCTCATAAGCCCTCAGCCCTTCACCCAACACTGGGCCCTTTAGGAGTTTGACATTGACATAGTGTGTAGGTCACTGCCACTGACAGAATCTGCCCACTCCACACCTCCTCCCTGTCTTACAGGTTGTAACTTCACCAACTTCTTTCAAGTATGCACACAAACTGCTTGCTTCTCCCCTGGAGGGAAGGAAGACCTTGAGAGGCCTTAAGATTAAGTAGAGGGTAATACTTAATAAATTTGCTGGTATCCAAATCCTAGTCAATCAACTGTCACATTGTTGGGGCAAGTTTCTCATCTTCTGAAGTTCCCTCATCTGCAAAACTGAGGTGATAACAGGAGTCTCGTGCTTGAAGATCTGTTGTGAGGATTAATCTATGCTAAGTGCTTAGAATGATACATGTTGGCTATTGTTTTTGTAAGATGTTGGTCTTTTTGACAAGTAAAGTGAGCTGTGGAGTAAAAGATGATTTTTATTTTCCTTAGGGACTCTACTCTGGAAGAAAAAGGAAAGGGGGAAGAAAAGAAGGGAGGAAGGGAAGGCGGGAGGGAGGAAGAGAGGGAAGGAGGGAGGGAGAATGAAAAAGAGGAGCGAGTGAAGGAAGAATGAGAGCTGTTATGCAAGAGAGAAACAGGCAGACAGATACACAGAGTTATTTCTCATCAAACATAAAATGTCACATAAAAGAACTGGGTACGGTGGCTCATGCCTGTAATCCAGCACTTTGGGAGGCTGAGGCAAGAGGATTGCCTGAGCCCAAGGGTTCGAGACTAGCCTGGGCAATTTGGTGAGACCTTGTCTCTACAATAAATCAAAAAATTAGCCAGGCATAGTGGTGCACACCTCTGGTTCCAGCTACTTGGAAGGTTGAGGCAGAAGGATCACCTGAGCCCAGCAGGTTGAGGCTGCGGTGGCCGTGAGCATGCCACAGCACTCCAACCTGGGCAACAGAGTGAGACTCCAACTAAAAAAAAAGTCTCATAAAAGGAATTCGTAACTGAAGAGAGATCAGTTTTATAACTCTCAGAGCCTCTGTTGCCCTTCAGTGGAGGATAACTGCAGGATGGCTATGAGGAATGAATTATCTTCTTCAACAAATACTGGCTAGATACTGATCATGCACCAGGACTGTAAACATTAAAGAAGATGAAAGTTAACTACACCCAAGCACCATGTCAAGCTTGAAGGCCATACTTCATGAAGGAATGTAGTATTCTTGGTGTAAGGTCATTTTAGCCTGGGGAGCAGGCGAGAAGAAGGGGAGTCTAAAATCTGTAGCATTCACTGAATTATTTCTTAACTCTGAGCCCATTCTAAGGTTGTCTATACAGGATCCTCCTTCCTCTGCATGAAGTCCACTCTGCCCTGGATCTCAGGGCGCTGGGGATCAGGGGGATCTACCCTAGGCACCTTGGAGACAAGGGCTCCACGTGTGCTTAGCACCCTGGGGAGTCCCGGCTTCCTGCCACAGTGCATCAGGCCCCTTGTGAGGGCATGGCATCTAGGGCACCAGCCAGGCAGGACAGGAGTCCCAGATGAGCCCCAGCTCTTGCAGGCATCGCTGGGGCTGGTGGGAGCCAGCCAAAGGTGCATCTAGCCAGGGCTTATGAGGGGTTTAGAGAGGGTCTGCTGGGAGACCTGTGCCCCAATTAGGCCCATGGCTGTGGGTTCAAGGGGGACCCATGGGACTCAGCCCAACCTGGTAAGAAGCTTTGACTTATTTTCTTCTGAGGCATGGTCCAGCAGTGCGTCTCCATTACACACATCGCAGACCCACACACTGGGGAGCAGGCTGGGGGCTTTGCATATCCACCACACCCTCGAAATGCTTTTGTCTCCACAAGATAAGGGAGTGACCCTCAGTAGGGATGGGGCCGCTGAGATTGACCTTTCAGAAACTACATCGTTGTCTTCCTTCACCTCCTCACTCCACCTGAATACTCAATCAGATCAATTAGACCAGGTTATTGTGCCTGATAGGACCCTGAGGCTATGGCCCTGAAGCCACCCTTTTCTTGCTATGTGGCCTCTGTCATATCAGTTAACCTCCTTAGGCTTCCATCCTATGTCTTAAGATGAATACATTGGGCCAGATGATCTCTAAGGACTTTCTCCAGCCCTCACAGGCAGTGATTTTTTTTTTTTTTTTAAGATTAGCAAATATAGGCTGGGCATGGTGGCTTAGCCTGTAATCCCAGGGAGACCAGGGGAGAGCATTGTCTGAGCCTGGGGGTTCAAGACCAGCCTGGGCAACTTGGTGAGACCTTGTCTCTACAATAAATTGTTTAAAAAAAAAAAGAAAGTATAGTTATTTTGAAAGTAAATGAGAAAGAGAGAGAGCGAGAAAGAGAAGATTCACCTCCCCAATGGAGGAGAGAAATCCAAAGCTTAGGAAACATGGTAACAGCTATAGCTCACATGGCCACACCAGAATCTACTAAAGCAATGGCCAATTTTTTTTTAATGTGAAAGAAATAGAAGACACAGTTCTTGTACTCAAGGAATGCTGAATCTAGTGCAGAAAATTGTCCTCACACCTGCAAAAGAGGTGATAATCTCTGAAGACAGGGCATAAAAAAGGATCCCTGAGTCAACTGAGTAAATGATTCACAGAGGAAGCATCCCTGCTGGCCCTTGGGGACAGGTCCTTGCAGCCCAAGCATCTGTGCCACTCCCCCATGTGCTTAAGAGCACAGGTGGCTCTCCTGGCCATTTGCTGGGGATGGGACTGCCAGTGGGAACACTGGCAGGTGTGGTTTTGCAAAGGGGGAGCATACTGGGGTGAGATGGCCTGAGTAAGGTTCTCTGTTGTGTCCAAGTTAGAAGTAACAAAGCTCGGCAGTGGGACACACAGGGGAAATCCCAACCGCTCCTGGCTGTGACATGGCCGGCCTATTTTCTCAGTGAGAACAAGTGCTGCGCTCGTAAAATGGCTATGAGGGTTTAATAAAATGCAGCATGCAAAGTGCTTAGAACAAAGTACAGTAGACAGTAAGTGCTCAATAAACGTCAGCAGTAGCTTTATTTTATTGCTGTTCCAGCGTACCCTGGCACGCCCTTTCTGAGTTGGGTTAAATATAGTCCCACCCCCACACTCATTTCACTTGAAACACCGGTCAGAAGACTCTGAGAATCTGGCAAGTGCAGAGTTGGCCACCTTTCCAAAGGGACGTGCCAAGGTCCCAGCTTCGGCGCCAGG
This sequence comes from Tarsius wallacei, assembly GCA_963574415.1. NCBI lineage: Eukaryota > Metazoa > Chordata > Mammalia > Primates > Tarsiidae > Tarsius > Tarsius wallacei. The sequence goes on along the minus strand of CAUYQG010231910.1, from coordinate 17,981 downwards.
GGCCACGTGGTTGGAAGGAGATGTCTTTGGGAGCAGAGTTACAGCTGAGGGATGGGGGAGGGGCTCCCACTGGCCCCCAAGAGTGCGGGAAGGGGGCCAGCCAGCAGGTCCTCAGAAGGGGAGTGCAGTGACAGCTCTTGGCTCAGTCTTTCTCAAGCAGTGACAGGTGTGCAAGGAGAGGGGACGTGGGGGTAGCTCCGGCCCTGTGCCATCTCTCACTGCCAATGGTTGCTGTAGTGTATAGGACATTGCCTCAGCCTCTGTGCAGAGTGGGAGAACCCAGTGCAGGCCATGGAGGTCAGACAAGGCTGGATTAGCAGCTGCTATTCTGGAGTCAGACTCCTGGGGTGACGATGTGGAATTCCTTTTATGCTTCTCTTATTGCCCTCTCCCTGTCCCACAACACAGTCCCACATTACTCCATTATTAAATATACAAATGGGAGCCAGGGTGGGCGTGTGTATTTATAATCCTCACTATTTGAGAGGCAGGGGTTCAAGACCAGCCTGATCAAGACCCTATCTAAAAAAAAAAATTTTTTTTTTTTGAGTTGGAGTCTCACTCTGTCACCCAGACTGGAGTGCAGTGGTGTGTTCTCAGTCACTGCAACCTCGACCTGCTGGGCTCCAGCGATCCTTCCACCTCAGCCTTCCAGGCAGCCGGAACTACAGGCACACGCTACCACACTCAGCTAGTTTTTTTTATTTATTGTAGAGACGGGGTCTTGCCAAGTTGTCCAGGTGGGTCTCAAACCCGCAGGCTCAGGCAATCCACTCACCTTGGCCGTCCAAAGTGCTGGGATTACAGGCTGAGCCACTGAGCCCGGCCTAAAAAGTTTTTTTAGAAAAGAAAAAAAAAACTGACAAAAGACTAAAGTTGCAAATAATAAGTAACCCAACTCAGTCTGCTGAGTTGAGTAGATATGATCTGTGTATATTTTCTTTATAAATTACACATAGATAAACAGGTGGCTTAGAGTCTTATACACAAAATAAGTGAATAATATGGTAGTATAAGTTAAAACGCTAAAAATTTTACTATTCCTCCCTTAAACATCCCAACTGTCACCACCACCTCCCTCTTGCTCCCCCAAAATGAAAAAGCTTAGGACATTGCATAGGCATAGATAATTGCATCATGACTGCAATAGGATTATTTTCTTTCAAAGTGATGGTTTCCATCTACCAAGATTGACTTATTTTTGTTTAGTTTAGTGTTTTTCATCCTTAGGATGATGAGTCTCAGTGAAAATCTTAGCTGTGAGAGGGCACATAACCAACCTGTAGTGAGGAGGCGCTCTGAGCCATCTACATCCTCTCCAGGTCCAGATTTCCTCTCCTGCCCTTCCCAGAAGCTCACCGGGGCGGGCTGCTTTCCGAGACTTTATGTGTAACTTCCTTTGCTGTGGAGGCCAGGCTCTAGGTTAACTTCTGGAAGTATCTTTGGAAAGTAATTCTCAGGCAAAACTCCAAGAAAAAGAGACACATGGTGAGGAACTGACATAATTTTTTAACACCACAACCAGCATATTTCTCCAGGCAACAGCAGCCAAAATGGGTTGCCAAGACCAATATTGATCAAGGCTTTCATCCAATCAACAAATGCCATTGTTTATAAGATATAATTTTTCTTGGTTAAAGTTCAAAGTTAAACTCCAAGGATTTTCAAAACTATAAAAATGAGAGGCTTTCATACCCTTAAAAAAAAAAATTCCTGGCCAGTTTTCCTTCGTGGGTTTTCACAGTCATTGGAAGAAACATAGCCAAGAAAACATTTTTTTGGCCTTCTTTTTTTTCTGAATTCTGGTGGTCTTTTTTTTTAAAAAAGGGAGATTATACTAAATATCTGTATAAAAGTCCCCCCAAATCTCTGTACCTCTCCTGAAAATCACGACCATCAGTCGCACAGGTGACTGAAGTTTGCTTTTCTGCTCCGGGCAACCCACCTGCAGAATTCAGTAAGTCAATTCTGCTTTTTCCAGGGTTCGATTCAAGGAACACTCTCCCTTCTCACCCCTCTTTTTAATATGGAAATGACAGATTCTTTACTAAGCCCCTGGAGGAAAGCAAAGGGCTCTGTGGTTCACGTCTGATTCTGAAATGGAAAACCTTAGCAAATGTGGTGAGCAGATGGTGCTCTGTAAACCAGATCCTCGCTGTTCTCCTAGATCCACTTTTGGGAGCTGGTGTCCACGATGAGCAAGTTGGGTTTAGGATATGGAACTGGGGCGGGACAATCATGAGATTTACGAGATCGCGAGTTGGGCAGTGTCTGGTTTTAAAATAAAATCAAAGTTAACAGAGGTCATAGCTTCTTCTCCATGTCTGCCTTCCTCCCAGAGGACCTAGCCAAGTAAGTGGCTTGCACACACACAGAGCTAAGTGTTAGCTGACTGATAGATTGACTTATTCGTTCTGGGTGCCTGCTGTATACAGATTCGTTCCTATGGAGGTGTCTTTCAGTTCACTTCTCCAGTTTGGAGGAACTGCAAGCTAAAGAGGTAGGTGAGCATCTGTTCTGGCCACAAGTGTCTGCTGAGTTCCTGACCCATGCCAGACCCTTGTCTAGGCACTTGTGGCACATTCATGAAAGATACAGACAAGACTCCTGCCCTTGGAGAACTGATGATCTGCTAGAAGGGAAGGGGGTAGATATAAACAATGAGTGATTTCTTTTCTTTTTGAGTCAGTGTCTCACTCTGTTATCCAGTCTGGAGTGCAGCGGCATCATCACAGTTCAGCCTCAACCTCCTAGGCTCAAGAGATTCTCCTGCCCAGCCTCCCGAGTAGCTGGGACTACAGGCCTGTGCCCCCATGCCCAGCTCATTTTTTAATTTTTTTGTAGAGTTTTGTCTCGAACTCCTGGGCTCAAGTGATTCTCCTCCGTTGGCCTCCCAAAATGCTGGGATTACAGGCATAAGCCACTGCTCCCCACCGAGCGATGCTTTGAATAGAGTTGCATGTTACCTCAGAAAAGGTAAACAAGCTATGATTCGGACAGCAATGGGATTCTAGAAACCACAGAAACACACCAAATGCAAGAGCTATCGGGAGGTCAGAAACCCACGAGCTAATTTTGAGCCGAGACACCTTGTGCCAGCACTGACAGCACACACCTGTACAGAGCTTTCCAGTTTGCCAAGAGCTTTCCACACACACAGTTTCCTATGGGCCTCATGATAACCCTGCCAGGTGGGCTGTGATGATCCTTCCAATGCTAGAGATGAGGAAACCAGGGTTTTGATACCAAGACTGACTTGCAGCCCACATAGCAGGGCTGGGCTTCAAGCTCAGCAGAATAATAACAGTAGTCATAAGTACATTGTTTACTACAGGCTAGGTGCTGTCCTAAGTGCTCTGTATGAAATTTCTTTTCTTATTTTATCTCTTGAGTTGGAGTCTCACTCTGATACCCAGGCTTGGGTGACGTGGCATGATCATGGCTCACTGCAGCCTCGAAATCCTGGACTCAAGTGATCCTTCCACTTCTACCTCCCCAGTAGCTGGGACTATTGGTACATGCCACCACACCCAGCTATTTTTAATTTTTTTATTTTTCTGTAGAGACAAGTTCTCACTATGCTGTCCAAGCTGGTCTCTAACTCCTGGGCTCAAGCAATCCTCCTGCCTTGACCTCCCAAAATGCTGGAAGTACAGGCATGAGCCACCATGACTGGCCTCTTTTATAAAGTTTTGGTCCTCAAAACATCACAGTGAGATGGATAGAACTATTTCCCCATCTCACAGATGAGGTTTTTGAGGCACAGACGGGTTGAGGCTCTCACCTAAGTTCCCACTGCTAAAGAGTGGCAGAGCTTGGATTCACACTCAGTCATACAACCCTAGGCAGCTTCCTGAAATGGTCACTCCAGCTCTGGGCTCAAGGGCAGTGAACTCTCTCAAGTGCAGAAGAGAAACTGGCCAGGAACACACGAATAGCCACCCCAGAGATGTCACCATCTATCACAAAGAACAATGGTATCTCTGTGTTAATAATATATTTCAAGAGTGATAATGACATTAAGTAAGGGGGAGACAAACTGAAATTTTGTATTTTTTTAATTGTCTGAAAATCCCTTTGCTACAAGCCAAACATCCCATATGGTAAAACTGGTTTATCTGCTAAGCTTTTGAATGAACAGGAGACCATGATTTGTACAATTATCTTGATTAATTTTAACCACTCTGTGATTTCTCTTTTTTCTGAACTCTTGTTGTACTCATTTTTTTTTTAAATTAGAGGCAGGATCTTATATTATCACCCAGGCTGGAGTACAGTGGCACCCTCATAGCTCTCTGCAGCCTTGAACTCTGGGGCTCGAGAGTTCCCCCTGCCTCAGCCTTTTTTTTTTTTTTTAATTTTAAAGATGTGAGGTACAATTCAGGATTAGGTACAAAAGTGGTCATTGTACAGGTGAAGTTTAGGTCTCCCACTGATGCTCACTTTGTCTGGTTTGGGATCAGGCACCCTTATTGATGTTTCGTGTCCCCCTCCTTTCGCTGGCAGTTTCCCACTACTGCCAATCCCTTTCTTGTAGTATTGTGGTAAATGTTCGGGTTCTGCTTGTGAGTGAGAACATGTGATAATCAGTTCTTTGTTTCTGTGATAGATCACTGAGTATGATAGACTCCAAATCCCTCCAAGTTGCTGTGAAGTCCATAATTTTGTCCTTCTTTATGGCTACATAATATTCCATTGTGTATATGTATGACTTTTTTTTTATCCAGTCCATTTTCAATGGGCAGCATGGTTGGTTCAACGTTTTTGCTATTGTGAATAGTGCTGCAATAAACATGAGTACTCAGGAATCTTTTTTGTAGAATGATTTGAGTTTCTTCATAAGGGGGATTGCTGGATCATATGGAAGACTGATTTTTAGATCTTTTAGAAATCGCCACAGTTTTCCACTGAGGTTGTACTAGTTTACACTCCTTCCAACAGTGTGGAAGTGTTCCCTTTTCTCTGCATCCTCCCAGCATCTGTAGTTTTTTGAGTTATTGATGATGGCCATCCTGACTGGAGTTAGGTGGTATCTCAGTGTGGTTTTAATTTGTATTTCTTTGATGACTAGTGAGGCTGAGCATTTTTTCATGTGTCTTTTGGCTGCTCTTATGTCTCCTTTTGAGAAGTAGCAATTCATATCTTTTGCCCACTTTTTATTATTTATTTATTTTATTTTATTTTATTTTAGTTGGAATCTCACTCTGCTGCCCAGACTGGGGTGCAGTGGCACGCTCCTGGCCACCGCAGCCTCGACCTGCTGGGCTCCGGCGATCCTTCCGCCTCAGCCTTCCAAGTAGCTGGAACTACAGGTGCGCGCTACCACACCCGGTTAATTTTTTTTTAATTTATTGTAGAGATGAGGTCTCGCCAAGTTGCCCAGGCAGGTACAGTTACCCACTTTTTAATAGGGCTGTTTGTTTTTGTTCTTTCAGCACATTTGAGTTCCTTATAGATCCTGGATGTTAGGCCTTTGACAGATAGACAGCTGGCAAATATTTTTTCCCATTCTGTGGACTGTCTTCTCGCTCTCTTGATAGTTTATTTTGCTTTGCAGAAGCGTGTCAGTTTGATTGGGTCCCACTTGTGTATCTTATCTCTTGTAGCATGGGCATCTGGGATTTTGATCAGGAATTGGTTGCCTATTCCAATTTCCATAAGGGTGTCTCCTGTGTTTTCTAAGATTCTTAACATTTGAGGTTGTACGTTTAGGTCTTTTGGAATTGATTTTTGTGTATGATTTGAGTTTCTCCAGAAGGGGGATTGCTGGGTCAGGGATGCCAATTTTCCCTGCACCATTTACTGAATAGGTTCTCTCCCCAGTGGCTGTTGGTGGAGGTTTTGTTGAAGATGAGTTGGTTGAGAAATTGAGGTTTTGCTTCTGGAATTTCTATCTGTTCCATTGATCTATATGCCTGCTCTTGTACCAATACTAAGCTGTTTTGATGATTGTAGCCTTATAATAAAGTTTAAAGTCTGGAAGTGTAACACCTCCTGTTTTGTTTCTTTTGCTGAGGATAGTTTTATCTCAGCCTCTAAAGTAGCTGGGACTACAGGTGTGCAGCACCACACCTGGCTAACTTTTTACATTTTTGTAGAGATGAGGTCTGACTATGTTGCCGAGGCTGGTCTCAGACTTCTAGACTCAAGCAATCTTCCCTCCTCAGCCTCCCAAAGTGCTGGGGTTACAGGCATGAGCCGTTGGGCCTGGCCTGCTTTATACTCTTACAAAAGTTTTCCATATGTGTTCAGACTGTCTCCCCAAAAAAGTGCAAGATACTCAGTGACTGGGATCTATATTATATGCCTTCACTGGCCCTTCAACATCAACGTAGGGTGACAAGGACAAGATAGCAGATTAGTGTGTATTGACTGCTTAAATGACCATTTTTAAGTTGAGTTCTCAGTTGCTTCTTCAAATGTATTTGTGCTCATTCTATATTGGTTGGTTGGAGATATTTATTTTTTCTTCGTTTTTTTTGAAGCTAGAACTGTAAATATTTAGCTATAAAGACAGTATGTGGTAAATGTTTGACAATGTAGCATTCCAGAAAAAAGAGAAAAACAAAAAACCTTGGTATGTAGCATTTACCACAGTAGAAATACTCTCTCCGTGGCCTATTTTATGCTACCGTCTTTATATCAACTGGCTTGCCAAACGCCTGAAAGTTTAACAATCGATTCCATTAAGCTGGTGTGAGTGACTCTAGAACACTACAGTTTCTTCCCCTAAAATTCGATGTTTGCTGGGTGTGGTGACCTTTGGCTTTCTATCTCAACAAAGGCTTCGAATTGAAGAATTGTGCCCAGATTTTCTTAAAATATGAGACTTTTGGTTTGTGTCATGATAATTTAAAATACAAACCTTAGCAATTGCTTGCTTGTCATTCCAGGGTCAAGTTGTAGAAAAGGTTGTGTTTACGTTAACAAAGATAGAAAATTAAAATCTACACTCTTAAGCTAGCCAAACAACCAAGCAACATTCCAGCTCCTACTTTCTTTCTCCCTTCCTTCCCTCTTTCCTTCCTTCCTTCCTTCCTCCTTCTTTTCTTTCCTTCCCTCCCTTTCCTTCCATCTCTCCCTCCCTGCCTGTATCCTCCCTCCCTCACTCCCTCCCTTTTTCCCTTCCTTCCTTCTCCCATCTTCTCAACTCTTTTCCCATTCATGCCATTTTCATTTTGGATGGTAGGTTTTGCTCTTAACTTGTGGTGACATTGTGGAGACAAGAAAACACTTTTGAGTCCAATGCTCTTGCCAATCTAAACCCACGTGATGACCCACTGTTGAATGTTAAGCAACTGTTGGATTGGTTTTTCCTCTAGGCAATCTTCTAGAAACTTCTACTTCAACTTCTCATTCAGGATTCCTCGTGTGTCCTTAAGGGGATACATGCTGAGCACAATCATTTTAGAGGGGAAACGTAGCTTTCAACATGGATGCAAGCATTTGACAGGGTTCTACAGCTGAGAATGTAAGTCCTCCCTGACTTAGAGAGTATCACTGCCAGTTTCCTCCCCACCCCCTAAACCACCCCCTCCTCTTTATTAAATTGCTGGTTAGAAAAATTTCTATTTTGTGTGTGCATGGAGGGAGGGAGAGGAGTTTAAGGTCTGTCCTTATATAGAAACTGGCTTCTTCATCACTTGCCTGGTGGTCTGCCTAGATGCAGGACTCAGCAAAGGCACTCACATTTTCATTACAAAACCTTGCCCGTTACACCAAAAACCAGTGCTAATATATTTTTTGAAGCAGTTATATGACATTAATGGTTTTTTAAAGGAAGATAGCTTAAATCATTTTTATATCAAATATCAACGAGGCTTTTAATTAAATGTATTGTGGCAAAATCCACTTTTTTTTATGAGACTGGATTTTGAACCCTTAAGCAAGCTTTCTTGTTCTTCCTGCATTTGTCTGGTTGTTCCACTGGTGAGAAATGAAAAGCCTAGCTATGGGTTACTTTCAACCCAAGAGCCTACATGAAAACTTTCTCTGAACTTCTTGGAGAATACTACCTGGTTTTATATTATGTGACCATAAGTCCTTGTAAGCAGAGGCAACATATTTCATTTCCCCATGGTGCCCATGTGCCTTGCAGAGCACTTGTGTATGAAATCCAATCATTTTCAGAGCTTGAAGGGTCTTTGGTGAGATTCTCCATTCCAGGGATTGTTACTTTGGTCCATGGAAACAGCCTTACTCAAGGTGTCCGTGAGCCCCCTGAAGTTATAGAGAGACCACCACAAGGACGTGTGCATGTGCTTATTGACATTTTTCTGGGGATAAATGTTCATCAGAGTCTCAAAAATGATCAAGATTTACTATTCTACCTCAGGCCTACACAGCCCCAAAGTCTCTGCTGTCAATAAACCTCTGGGGAATTAGGAAGACTTGCCAAGAGAACTGAGTCCCAGGAAGAATAGATATTTATACAACAAATAATCATGGTGCCTGCACAGAGATTGTTTCACTTTTACTTATTAATATTTGAGACATATTTCACATGCCATAGATTCACCCCATATGTGTACAGTTCAGATCACTTACTGAGAACCTTTGTGCCATGCACGGTTCATGGTGCAATGAATACAGCAGTGGGAACAAGGGGATAACATCTCTGCCTTCCAGAAACTGCCCTTCCATTGGGGTTCTAATCAAGTAATTATACCCCAGTTTTGTTTTTGTGCCTTTTTTTTTTTAATTGAGTTCTCACTCTGTCTCCCAGGCCAAAGCGCAGTGGCACAATCATGGTTCACCATAGCCCCAACCTTCTGGGCTCAGGTGATTCTTCTGCCTCAGCCTCTCTAATAGCTGGGACTACAGATGTGTGCCATCAGGCCAGCTAATTTTTGTATTTTTGTAGGGATAAGAGCTTGCAGTTTTGCCCAGGCTGGTCTCGAACTCCTGGGATCAAGCAATCCTCCCGCCTTGGCTTCCCAAAGTGCTGGGATTGCAAGCATGAGCCGCCGTGCCTGGCCTATGCCCTGTTATAGATTACACTGTGTCCCCTCAAAATCTATATGTTGAAGCCCTAACTCTTAACATCCCATGATATTTGTCATCATGGATGCAATTAGTTAAGATGAGGTCATACTGGAGTGAAGTAGACCCCTAATCCAATACAACTGGGTCCTTGTAAGAAGAAATTTAAACAAGGACACACACACACAGAGAAAACATTGTATGGAGATGAAGGCACAGATGGGGTGATGCCACAGAAGCCAAGGACCGCCACAGATACCCAGCAGGCACCACTAGGAGAAAATCAGGAACAAGACCTTCCCCCACAGCCTTCAGAAGGCACCCACCCTACTAACACCCTGATCTCACATTTCTAGTCACCTGGTGGGTGGTGCTTTTTGTTACAGCAACCCCAGCAAACTAATACACATTCTCATTTCAGCTTGTGATTTCCCCCTACAATGGAAATTGTAAGGATGACATTGATAAATGGGAAAGGGGGCTACTCTTTGCTCTTTACATAGGGCGGATGTGGAATGTGCAATATTATTTTATCATGTGTACAGGTTTTTGTCCATTGTTCCTGGCTTATCACTCCCATATCCCTTGTTATGGTCTTTTGTTATAATGTTGGGGTACTTTAGGCCTCAGGAAACAGAGTCTGTCTCTCTGATCTTCTCTGCCCACCTTTACCTGCTCCTTTTTCTGCCCAAAAAGACTTTTTCTCTTGGAGCTGGGCATAAAGAAATTTTCTGACTTACTTGGTCTGATTGTGGGTCCTAAGATCCTCCTTTTAGCATGGATTCTGCCCCACACCCAGGAGGAGGGAACACTGCACAGAGTGGCCAAAAAGAATCTGAATAGATGTTACTTGCTGGGTGCCTCCACTCAGTTGATTAAACCCTACCCTTCTTGTCAATCACATTTCAACATGGTTGTTCATACTTCAATCATGCCTATCCAATAAAGTCTCCATAAAAGGCCCAAGAGGATGGAAGCTTTGGACCACTGAACTCCTGGAGGCTTGCAGGATGGTGACAAGAACTCATTAGTAAGCCAGGAGGGTGGTGCATACCAACTCCAGGGCAGGACTGCTTCTGAACTCGGGACCCTTCTGGCCTCCCACTGTGAGCCTCTTCAGCTAGCTGTTTATGTGCATCTTTTAAAATATCCTTGGCCAGGTGCAGTGGCTCACACCTGTAATCCCAGCACATTGGGAGGCTGGGATGGGAGGATTGCTTAAGCTCAGGGGTTTGGACAAGCCTAGGCAACACAGCAAGACCTTGTCTCTACAAAAAATTTTTTTTAATTAGCCAGGAATGGTGGCATGCCTATAGGCCAAGCTACTCAGGAGGCTGAGGCAGAAGGACTGTCTGAATCCAGGAGGTCAAGGCTGCAGTGAGCCGTGATCATACCACTGCACTCAGTCTGATGACAGAGTGAGACTCTGACTCGAATAAAATAAAATATCAAATATCCTTTATAACAAACCGTAAATGTGTTTTCTTTGGCCACACTTCCTGAGATCATAGGAGATGCATGGGAGTGTTGTGAAAATGGGTTTGCGAATCACACACTCCAGGGCCCCTCGGCTGAGAGGAGAGCCATGCCCATGAATCAGAAGTACCTCTAGAACTTGCTAACCTGTAGCACCTTCTAGCTCAGCTCTGCACTCTCACCCTCCCGAGGCCCTCTCTCCCCCTAGTCAGTCTCTCATTGTAATTCACTCCGTGCTGGGCTTGTTGAGAGTGGGCGGTCCAGCACTGCATGTGTTTGCTAGGGTTGCCGCCACAAATTACCACCAAGTGAGTAGCTTCAAACAACAGAAATGTACTCTCTCAGAGTTCTGGAGGCCAGAAGTCTGAAATTAAGGTGTCAGCAGAGCCACCCCCATCCCCAAAGGCCCTAAAGAAGATTCAGTTTCTTGCTTCAGCTTCTGATGGTTCCATGGGTGTGTGTTTCTCTCTCTCTCTCTCTCTCTCTCTCTGTGTGTGTGTGTGTGTGTGGCTGCATTGCTGCATTGCACCAATCTCTGCAGCCACCTTCACCGAGCCTTCTGCTCTGAGTGTCTCAAATCCTCCCTTTGCCTTTTTTTTTAATATGGACACGTGTCGTTTGATTTAAGGCCCACCCAAAACATCTACGATGATCTCATCCGGAGATCTTTAAGTTCATTACATCTGCAAAGAACCTTTTTTCCAATAAGGTCACATCCTCAGGTAGTAAATAGCCATAGTCTTCGGGGTGGGCCAGGGGCTCACCATTCAATGCTCTACAAGTCATGAATGAGAAATTTGCTCCCTCCTCTCATGGGACAGTCACTAAGACCTGAAGGGTGAATGTAAATTAGCAGGGTGAAGAAGGATGAAGGGAAGGCATCCAGGCAGAGGAGCTGGCGGGTTTGAAGACTTGAAGAGAGGGCGTGGAGTGTCCAAGGACATGTGCCAAGTTAGGAATGGAGGGAGATGATGCCAGAGAGCTGAGGTCGGGCAGGGTCACCAAGGGCCTCTTAAACTCTGGGAAGATGTTTGAACTTGGGGGTTTTTAACTAGATGTTTTTTTAACACAGGAGTGTCATGACCATGTGTGCTTATGAAAAGAAATAAGACATGTAGAATGGATGCAAGAGAGGGACCTAGACAGTTCAGTTAAGGTGCTCGTTGGGAGTCTAAGCAAAACATTGTGGTGGCTTGGACTAGAGCATTGGCACAAATACTTGAGAGTAGAACGCTTTGGTCAGTACCACCACATTTTACCAGACCTCATCTCTCCCAGCCAGAGATTTAATTACTCACATAGAAAAAGGCAATATGTAAAGACCATGCCTTCTTGTGGCCTGCTAAAACCATTTCCAAAGGGAGTCAACCTTTGGAAATTATTCTGAAAGGCTTGAAGAAGACCGTTTAGGAGGATAAATGAAAGCTTATACTGATGGGTGCTGAACTCACCCTGAAAATATCCCTTCCTTTTCCATTCAGCTGTGCTCTCTTGTGGCCTTGAACAGCAGCCCTGGTGTAATTTGGAGGTTTTAATAGCCTCTGCGTGGAATATGTGGATGTGCGGTTGTTACAAGTATTTGCATTCTGGTATTTTTATGGCCTGAGCTATTTTAGCCAGGGCCCCAGTGCCAGGAGGACACAAGCAGACCCCAAAAGTTCAATGACTGTCTCTAGGAATCAGAATGCCCAGAACCTTGGAAGGTCATGAGAAGAGGCTGCCCCAGGACTCAGAGCCGTAGAGTGAGCCTCCTAATTTGAAAGCAGAACATTCTTCCTCTCTTGTCAGTGCTATTTACATTCAGTGTAAAACTCTACATGGATGGAAAATTTGCCCAGTTGGAAAAAAAACAAAAAAAAATGCAAACCAATTATTTGGTGTTTTCACCCAGTTCTTTCCATCAGGACATCAAACTTCTAAATTCCCTCCCCCAGCCCCCATGATCCAGCCAGCTCTGTAGCTGGGGCTGTCTGAGGATCAGACCTGCATGTGGACTGTCCCTAGGTCACGTGTTGGCCTGATTTGTCCCCACAGTTTCCTATGGGGATGAAGCTCAGGTCTTTAGGTCTCTGTGGCTCCTGCAGGGTCTTGCAAGTGCTGGAGACATCAATGTGTTCAGTAAATACTCCTGGATAAGTAGGTCTGCCTGCAAAGGTTTTGGAAAGAAAAAAGGATAAAGCCGGGCTCGGTGGCTCAGCCTGTAATCCCACGCCTTTGGGAGGCTGAGGTGAGTGGATTGCCTGAGCCCGCGGGTTCGAGACCTGCCTGGGCAACTTGGCGAGACCTCATCTCTACAATAAATCAAAAAAATCAGCCGGGCATGGTAGCGCACACCTGTAATTCCGGCTACTTGGAAGGCTGAGGCGGAAGGATCACCGGAGCCCAGCAGGTCGAGGCTGCGGTGGCCGGGAGCGGCCACTGCACTCCAGTCTGGGTGACAGAGTGAGACTCCAACTCAAAAAAAAAAAAAGAAAGAAAGAAGGATAAAAGAAAACAGAAGTCTCATGCCTATAATCCCTAGCTGTTTAGGAGGCTGAGATGGGAGGACTATATGAGCCTAGGAGTTCAAGACCAGCCTGGGCAAATTGGCGAGACCTCATCTATACAAAAAATCAGAAAATTTAGCCAGGCATGGTAGTGTGCATCTGTAGTCCTAGCTACTTGGAAGGTTGAGGTGGAAGAATTGCCTGAGCCCAGGAGGCTGAGGCTGCAGGGGGCCATGATCATGCCACTGCCCTCCAGCCTGGGCAAAAGAGTGAGATTCTGACTCAAAAAAAAAAAAAAAAAGACAGATCATTTCCACCTTATTAAAATGCAGTAGGATCATCTTCTTGCTGGGAGCAGTGTTGATTTACCACAAGTCTGCACAAGGAATAAGAATTTCCAAGTCCAACTTGAGAGTCTTTCTAGTTGTGTGACCTTGAGCAATCCCAGGGGCTCATCTGTGCCTCAGTTTGGTCTTTATTCAAGTGAGGATTTGGGTTAGAAGATCCCACGCACAGGCAAGCGGGCCCAGTGTCCACCCAGCTGTTGGCGGTGCCTCTGTGCAAACACAGGCTCTGTGTTGCTGATGGGGAAATAACCACAGACAGATTCTCAGTGATGTCACCCAGAGGACTGAGCAGATGACTCTCAGGACAGAAGTGAAAACCCATTCCAGAACCGTGGCCTCCCGGGGAAACTCCCAGGAGGCACCCTGACGGGCACTGGGGACCAACATACGTGGTCCTGCTCCCACGTCCCATCCTCTCTACCCTCAGGAGGGCACTTAAACCCCAGAGCATTAAGGTATAAACACTCCTTCCAGGACATAGTCTGGAGCCTGGGGTTCTGTTGATTTCTAACTGGCCCCTGATCACGCCATTCCTATCCCGGCTGTCTCTCTGCTGTCTGCACCAGGAGTGTAGAACCCCGAGGGCAGGGCCTCTCCTTTGTTCCTGCCCAACCCTCGCCCTCCCCACTGTGGTTCCAGCCTGATCTCTGCACACAGCAGACGTTCAACAGTCACTCTTTGATTAACCCTCATCATGGCAAAAAGAAAATAAGCCGTGGCTGGGTGCTCGGAGTCTGGAAGTGCATGAATGGGGGTGGGGTAGGGAGGATGGGGAGCCACATGGAGCCAGAACTCTAACAAGAAACAGGCCTCAGCACTGATGAGAAATTGATTGTCCTGCCTCTCTGCCCCTGCCCTTCTCCTCAGAGCTGCTGAGAGCTCAGGCACAGACCTAGGGTGGAGGCCCCAGCCTGAGCCCCTACAAGACTATCCCACCCCTAACCCCCAGCTTAAAAGATCATGAATATATCTGTAGCTTACTTTGTCCCAAAAAGAATTTCCAGCATCTTTGTAGGGCTTTTTGAGTCGGAGTCTCCGTTGCCCAGGTTGGAGTACGGTAGCATCATCATGGCTTACCACAGCCTAGACCTCCTGGTTTAGGCAATCCTTCCACTTCCAACTCTGGAGTAGCTGGGACCACAGGCACATGCCACTACACTCAGATAATTTTTTTTGGTAGAGACAAGGTCTTTCTGTGTCGCCCAGGCTAGTCTTGAACTCCTGGGTTCAAACGATCCTCCCACCTCAGCCTCCCGTAGTGCTGGGATTACATGTGTGAGCTACTGCTTCTTTTTTTTTTTTTTTTTTGAGTTGGAGTCTCACTCTGTCACTCAGACTGGAGTGTAGTTGCCGCTCCCGGCCACCATAGCCTCGACCTACTGGGCTCAGGCGATCCTTCCGCCTCAGCCTTCCAAGTAGCTGGAACTACAGGCGCGTACTACCACACCCGGCTAATTTTTTATTTATTGTGGAGATGAGGTCTCGCCAAGTTGCCCGGGCGGGTCTTGTACCCATGGGCTCAGGCAATCCACTCACCTCGGCCTCCCAAAGCGCTGGGATTACAGGCTGAGCCACCGAGCCCGGCCGTGAGCTACTGCTTCTGACCAGCATTTTTAAAAAAGGAAATGATGCCATTAGACAAAGTAAATTTACAAGAAACAAATAAAGGGAAACAAGGGCAGGATTACCTAACTGTGGAAATTCAGGTTTGGGGTCAGGTGGAGGGAGAGCCAGTTCTGGGGTTTCACCAGAGGAGGGTTTGCCCGTTCCGCCTGCCTGCCATAGGTGTCTTTCTGGAGAAAGCAAGATCTCCAGGGATGCTGATATGTGTGTTTTCCTCACCTCATGCATGGTGGTAATGACATGAATCAGAGCAGAACACTTGAAAAACATGGATCAGGACAACACTTTGGAAGTCAAGGAGAATGTGTTGATACTCCCTGTTGTCACAGGAGAGTGAGATGGTTAAGATCCCCCAGGACTGGGGTAGAAACCAAGAGTTCGAGTCCCAGGTCTGCAGCTGACTAGCTGCTCCTAATCTTCATTTATTTTTATTTTTATTATTATTATTATTGTTTTTTCAATCCGAGCCTCACTCTATCACCCAGGGTGGAATGCAGTGGCATGTTCATGGCCACTGCTGCCTCGACCTACTGGACTCAGGGAAACCTTCCACCTCAGCTGTCCAAGTAGCTGGAACTACAGGCACGTGCCACCATGCCTGGCTAATTTTTTAATTTATGGTAGAGATGATACCTTGCCAAGTTGCCCGGGCTGTTCTCAAACCCCTGGATTCAGGCAATCCTCTTGCCTCCGCCTCCCAAAGTGCTGGAGTTACAGGCATGAGCCATCACTCCCAGTCAACCTTCATTATTTAATTCCTCCAAGCCTCGGCCATTAAAAGTCTGTGTCCAGCAGCTGAAGTCCCCAAGGATAAAATGTTACCACAGACTCTTTTTATGACAGATGCTCTCCTAGGCATTTAGACATCTGAACCCCTTTAATACTGTTGACAAACTTCTGAGGTAGGTAGGACCTGGTGCTGATATCCTCTGTATTCAGCTGACAAAGAAACAGGTCAAATCATTTCATCAAGATCACATTAGCTGGCATTTGGTAGAGCCAGGATTTAAATCCAGGACCTCTCCTCCAGAGTTTGTGTTCTGAGCCACTACTTTATGCTGTGTATGTGCTCAGAATAAATAACAGTGATGACTGTAAGATGCAGGCTTGCATAACACACAGACGAGTTGCAATAACATCAACAACCTGGCATATTGTTTCTATTCTGACGGCAAAGGTGTATGTGTGCCTCATGAACTTGCACAGGTTCTGCCTAAATTGTCCCTCAGAAAGCTGTTCAAGCAGTCCTTCTCACCAACAGTCTCTGAGACCTAGGTTTTATTTATTTATTTATCCATTTGTTTGAGTCAGAGTCTCACTCTGTCATCCAGGCTGGAGTGCAGTGGCATGCTCACGGCCACCGCAGCCTCGACCTCCTGGGCTCAGGTGATCCTTTCGCTTCATCCTTCCAAGTAGCTGGGGCCAGACGCACGTGCCACTACACCTGGCTAATTGTTTTGATTTATTGTGGAGACGAAGACTCGCCATGTTTCCTAGGCTGGTCTTGAACCCGTGGGCTCAGGCAATCCTCTCTCCTCAGTCTCCCAAAGTGCTGGGATGACAGGCGTGAGCCATCACGCCCAGGCCACACATGGAGCTTCAGAACTGAAGATCTAGACTGAACAATGGGACTCCATTATATCATTTGCACCTCCAGCCCTTTGGAGAGGGGTATTGCTAATATCCCACCATTCCTATCCTTAGAGGTGAGGCAGTAGAGGCTCAAAGAGTTACAGTGTTTATTCCAGCAGCCCCATCCTGCTAAGGGGCAGAGCCAGGAGCTGAGCTCCCCAGGCCTGAAGTCCAGGACTGATTTCACTGCTCTGCAGGGGTGAGATCACTATGGGGAAATTCATCTGGGGCCCAAACACATATCTTGGCCCTTAATCCTATAGCATCTACTGATTGAGTCATTTATTTGGAACTCAGAATATGTTTGCCCTGATTCTTATTTGTGTTTGTATATGTGCTCGTAAATTTGTAACTAGGACAAATATTGTTAATGCATTAATATTTACAATCTTGCCGGGCATGGTGGCTCATGCCTGTAATCCCAGTACTTTGGGAGGCAGAGAGAATTGCCTGAGTCCAAGGGTTCGAGATCAGCCTGGGCAACTTGGCGATACCTCGTCTCTACAATAAATAAAAAAAATTAGCCAGGCATGGTGGCACATGCCTATAGTTCCAGCTACTTGGAAGACTGAGGTGGAAGGACTACCTGAGCCCAGCAGGTTGAGGTTGAGGTGGCCATGAGCGTGTCTCTGCACTCCAGCCTGGGAGACAGAGTGAGACTGCAACTCAAAAAAAAAAAAAAAATTGCAATCTTTCCCTTCCTCTTAAGTAGATCTTAAGGGGGAAGAATTTTAGTTTGCTGGATTCAAATCTAGACTATTCTTTGTCCAAGGGAAGCCTGTGAATGGAACAACAGAGAAAACTAGGATCCAGAAATGTTAACATGGTCTTTATAATATGATCTTCAGAATAAAGGCCAGTGTGTACATGGAAGGAGAGGGACAGCAAAACCCTTGGGCAGGGTGTCTGGGGAGAATCTGGAGCTTTAAAAATGAGAATAGGAAAGAGAGCATTTTGGAAGAAACAGTACTAAAAAGAGTACCTGACATTCAGTAGGTTCTCAGTAAATGCTGATTGAATAGATGAACATGTTCATAGATGAGTAAGGTGACTATAGTTAACAATCTATTGGGCATTTCAAAATAGCCACAAGAGAATAATTTGAATGTCCCTAGCATAAAGAAGAGATAAATATTTAGGATGAATACCCTAATGACCCTGATTTGATCTTCACGCATTGTATATGTATCAAATTATCACATACACCCTGAAAATATGTTTATCTGTTATGTATTAATAGAAAGAAAAAAAGAAAGAAAGAAAGCAGGAAGCAACGAAAGAAAGAAGAGATAACTTAATGAATGTAAATTTGCCAGCTCTGTGGAGGTTATTGAAAGTGGCAAAGATGTGGCTGGGCTTAAGCTGGTTTTTTGGTGGGGCTCAAGCAATCCTCTCGCCTCGGCCTCCCAAAGTGCTAGGATAACAGGCATGAGCC